>CAHIKZ030004391.1:742500-790000 GCA_903632075.3 Acanthosepion pharaonis | reverse complement strand
AATATTGTCCATATTCATAAAAACAAATTAAAACAAATAAAAGCATTTGAAACTAAATAATATATTTGTTTTTTGAGTTTTGTATGTTACAATTCACAGCTGATTTTCAGGTACGTTGGCCAAAAAAAACAAAAAAACAACATGATTTGCATTCTTCAAAGCCTTGTGCTTTTAACTATTGTAATCACTAAAACCGATGGTCTCGAATTTCTAGAGTTTTTCATAAAATTAGTTATGGGGGTGTTAATAAATATAAAAGAAATATTTCTGCCATGACTTTAATAAAAAAACATATTTATAATAATTTCGATCATCTGTGAATAGTTTCTGAAAGTTTCATTAACATCTGACAATTATTTTTATTTTTGCAAGATTTTCCAAATTAATGTGTGTAAATACAAAAAAACGCGCTAAAAATTATCTATGTTATTTACTACCCCTTGTTGCGACAAAGAGAAACAAGGTTTTTTAAATCAAAATTTAGAATATTCTAAAAAGATGGAAAAATTTTTAAAAATAATTAAAAAAAAATTTAGTCTATCCTCTTCATAAAAACATAAGCAGCATTTTGACGATAAAATTTTGTTTTCATAAACTTTAGCGTCTTTTTCCTCAGACTATGCTCAATGTTTTAGCGATTCCGTGGAGTGACTTAGGTTAAAAAACCCAGGTTGTTTGTGTGTGTATGTGTGTGTGTGTGTGTGTGTGTGTGTGTGTGTGTGTGTGTGTGTGTGTGTGTGTGTGTGTTCCTTTATATATGGGATCTGATTTCTTACATTTTTCAGCCGATAAAACAAACATCCACTTTTTTTTTGGCAGGTAGTATTTCTTATTGTCTTGCACACTTTTTTTCTTTATTTACATTCAGAATGCTTTAAAAATTCCATTTACAAGACAATTGTTTATAATAAAATTCTATTCACCAATCGATAGACTCATAACGATTGTAAACAATGTTTTTGTTTGAGTTTGTGTTTGACCAATTCGTAAAAAAAAAAAAAAAAAAAAAAACTAATTAAGATATGCGTGTCCGTCAACATTAAACAATCTTTGTCAATTTTATTTTTCAGTCTTTATGATGGTCGATACTTGATCTATCTCTTACTGTTATATACCCGGGCAACGCCGGGCTCTACTGCTAGTATATATATATAATGTAAATATAGTATATAATAAGGTGCGGTTTCGCCACATCTGTTCTTTTCCCTCCCCCACAAAAAGAATTATTCTTACAATTCAAAATACATTTCGGTTTTAAATAGTCAACAAATATTGATAAACCGAATAAAAACGAATCAATTAAAATCAAAATATATTTATTAAAGACATTTTTATTTATGTTTAACGTTGTTATTTTTATAGATACAAGTATTTAAGCAAATGCTCTGTTTATGATAAACAGTATTAAATAACATTTACCGGCCTGAATGTCCGAGAAATTTTCATAGAAAATATTCGTTCATAGACAGGATTCGAACCTGCATCCTATACGGAACCGCCATATACGCTGGCGTGCCTTGACCACTCGGCCACCATGAACCTTATGGTAGACAAGGTCGAATTTACTGTTATAAACTACAATCTTCCATGAATCTCGTACATTCATAACTGCTCTGGCGTATCGAATGTAAACAAATGACGTCATATGTTAAGAAATGGACGAGGTCCGACAATTTATTTATTAAAGACATTTTTATTTATGTTTAACGTTGTTATTGTTATTCATGGAAGATTGTAGTTTATAACAGTAAATTCGACCTTGTCTACCATAAGGTTCATGGTGGCCGAGTGGTCAAGGCACGCCAGCGTATATGGCGGTTCCGTATAGGATGCAGGTTCGAATCCTGTCTATGAACGAATATTTTCTATGAAAATTTCTCGGACATTCAGGCCGGTAAATGTTATTTAATACTGTTTATCATAAACAGAGCATTTGCTTAAATACTTGTATCTATAAAAATAACAACGTTAAACATAAATAAAAATGTCTTTAATAAATAAATTGTCGGACCTCGTCCATTTCTTAACATATAAAATCAAAATACATTAAACGCTTTAGATCACAGAAAATAATACAAAATTGCTAATAAACTGCTTAAAATTTGAGAAAAAAGTCTTTATCTGGAGTGATCAATCGATTGTTATATATGAAAATCTAAAAAAAATATTTTTAAAACAATTGAATTTTTTTTTAATTTGAAAATGCCACAATTTAAAGACATTTTTCTAAAAAATCACATATTTTTGAAAAAAAAACTTTAAAAATGTAAAAGATTTTGAAAATAATTTGACAAAAAATAAAACAAATTTAAGCCGTAGTCTAGAGTGATCAGTCTATTGTTATATATGAAAATTTGAAAAAAGAATTGAAAAAAATTTCAAAAAGAAAAAATTTCAAATGGAGAAAATTTGAAAAAAACTTGGAAAAACCAAAAACATGTTTAAAGATAAAATCACATGTTTGTAAAAAAGTAAATTGGAAAAAAAATGTGTGCAATTGGCTCTCGTCAAACCGAACAGTTCTGCCAGAACATGGAGAGCCTCAGAATTCTAACTTTCTATTCTTGAAACTGGAAAAAATATTTCTGTGCTATTCTGTCGCTAATAACGTCATACACATTACAAATGTTTCGAGCATCTTTGGTTCCTTTGTGACCTAGATTAAAAGCAAAAAGATGTCAAACATGCCTATTCTTGTCTACTTGGCATTCCACCTGAAAAGGGTGTCTAATCTGAAGTAAAATTTCAATAACGTTAGACAACGATTCCACACGATGACAAGCGTTACTCAGAAGCAAAAAAATGCTATGAAAGATTATTCTTCGAGATAATTCGCAGAATGTAATGGAAAAAGAACGAATATATGTAACAACGTAATATTATTGCCTCGTATGTACGCACGGGTGTGTGTTGGGTTGTATTGGCGCATGTGTACTTATTGCCCTTAAAAGTAAACGCGAAAAAAAAAAGCTTCCTTTGACAAAACAAATGCGTAAATAAAGCAAGATATTAGCAACTTGCGAAGTAGAAAAAAGATAAAAATAATGTGACAACAAAGACATTTTGTTTGGGGGAAAATCTTTGCTTTCTGTGATTGGCACGTATTAACCATCTGGGGGTCACACTATATTCGCGTTGAAAACACTCCAGAGACCGTCTTATGGACGAGAATGAAGGTAAAACGAATATGTCGGCTTGGACAATCACTGTTTATTATCTCAAGTTTTTTTCTTTCAAAATTTCTCTCTCAGTGAACATTATTCTGTTATCAAATTCAGCATTTCTTTCTTAATTTGATATGAGACTATTTCAAACTTTCTCTTTTAGTTACGTTCGATTTAAAAAAAATATTTAATGTTACATTTGTCTAACTATTTTTATTAATTTAATTTGTCTTTTCGTATAATTCAAAACTTTAAATTAGTCATTATTATTCAATTACTTCTTTTGATTTTTAAATTATTTTTTTAATCATTTAATTTTCATTATTTTTAATTATTTTAATTTTTTATTATTTTAATTTTTTAATTATTTTTAATCATTTAATTTTAATTATTTTAATTATTTAATTTTAACTTTTTAATTATTTTTAATTATTTTAATTTTTAATGATTTTTAATCATCTAATTCTAATTATTTAATTTTTAATTATTTTAATTATTTAATTATTTTAATTATTTAATTTTAATTTAATTATTTTTAATTATTTTAATTTTTTAATTAGTTTTTTTATTTAATTTTAATTAGTTTTTTAATCATTTTTTTGGTAAACATGGAACTTCATCTGCGGAAAAACACGAAGTGTCAAAAGGAGTTATTTTTTCCCATAACAAGGCTATTGTTTTAATTACATTCATTCTTCGGCAATGTTTTTTTCATTTGTATGCACTTCTTAAAATAACGTCCAGCCTTCATATTTATTATTGTTATTGCAATATTTTCTTAAAGTTGTTAAGCTCAAATATTTAACGATGCGATAGGGCAATTTGTATTGATATTTTATTGTTATAGAACTCGTCATGAAATTATTTGTTTTAGATGAACTGGACCGAATAACGAAAAAAGAGTAAACAATCGCCAAAAATCCAGTTACCATAAATAAAATACCGTCTTCTGAGTTATTATAAAAAATATTATTAACTGAGATGTTCGACTCGAAAGAAGGAACCTTAGAAGTGTTTAACGTCTCCTCATAAATAATGGGCTAATTCGTTTTGATTGCGAAAAAAAAAATCACAAGGCATAAGAAAGAAAGAAAGAAATAAAAAGAGGAAAAGGTTTAACGGCTGTTTCTGTGAAATAGAAAAAGTTATCAATTTCAAGTGTTTTCATTTGTACCCACTTCTTAAATTAACAACCTACATTCATATTCATGTTGTTATTGCAATATTTTATTAAAATTCAAACTCAAAATTTTAACGATGCGATAAAGCAATTTGTACGGATATTTTATTGTCGAAGAACTTACCACGAGCTTCTTCAATCATTAACTTAAGAGCTAAGAATTAAGATTCATCAGAAAATTTAAGTTGGAAAACCAATTGCCACGCACAAAGAAAGGAAAATGCTTTAAATAATATATACCACATAAATGATGGACTATTTCGTTTTGATCGCGTGAAAATAGGGGAAAAGAGATTACTTGGTTTTAGTGAGAAAAAAGAAAGAAAGATGGGAAGTTAGAAATGTTTAACGCCTGTTTTAGTGAAATGGAAAAAAAATTCAATTTCAAATCTTTTCATTTGTACCCGCTTCTTAAAATAACGACAAGCTTTCATATTTTTGTTATTGCAATATTTTGTAAAACTTCTTAAGCTCAAATATTTTACGATGCGATAGGGGAATTTCTACGGATATTTTATTCTCGAACAACTCACTATGAACTTATTAAATCATTAACTTAAAAAAATAAAGAATTAAGATTCATCAGAAAATTTGATTAGGAAAAAACGTAAAATTTTCGCGTGTCTTTCTAGTAAATAGATAAATGGTGTAAATAAACAATCTAATATAGTAACATTGTTTATTTTGTTGTCACTTCTCAAAAAGAATGATAATATATAAATTAATTTTCATATGTTTAAGTTTTATTACAATTCTAATCCTTGCTTTTTAAAACAATAAACATGGCCGAGGAGAGAAGGTAGTTAAAATAAAAGCGGCGTCAAGTGCAAAACCGCCGTTTTGATTTTTTTTTGCACATAATGAGGAGAGGGAGCTTGGAAAAACAACACTCACAGGGCATATCAATGGAAAGGTAGATAGGGGAGAGCAGCAGGCCACCTTTGATCCTCACTGGGTGTTTCACATTTTCAGCCTTTTGACACATCTAAGCTATGCTAAGTAAATCACTATACCACAGGAAGATTTTTTTTAAAATAAAAATCCGAAAGGGCATGAAGTTATTTAGTCAGATATATAATACAGTTATTGACTAATGTTTGGAATGAAACGATAGAAAAAGAAATTTCTATGTGGTATCAATCCTTTTGTATAGCGGTGATTGTCAGAGATGAAGAAGAGACTTGAGGCAACAGAACTGTGCTTCTACAGAAGGATGCTGGGAATACCATGGACGGATTGACTAAGCATCGAACAAGTCTTAAAGAAAATTGGTAAAAAAGGAACACATAGTCAGAATCTTAAAGAGATAGCTGAAATTTCATATACACATAATGAGGAGAGGGAGCTTGGAAAAACAACACTCACAGGGCATATCAATGGAAAGGTAGATAGGGGAGAGCAGCAGGCCACCTCCCTAACGTGCATCTGTGAATGGATGACTGAATGGATTAAGGAAGCTAGACAAAGGAGAAACGATGCTAAGGACCAAAAAGTGTAGGAAGTTGAGGAGAGCCATGATTGGTCACATGCTGAAGGAACACAACATAAAGAAGGAGAGATTTGCAATATATTCATTGGTGGGAAAGGAAGTGTAGCGTAGATAATTTTTAAGCACCGACAAATCCGTGAATACACATTTCTAATTATATATATATATATATATATATATATATATATATATATATATATATATATAATTTTTTTAAAAATATGATTCCAAATCGCGACATAAGAAGTCCCATGTTTCAAAAACAAGAGCCGAAAACTTCAATATAATTATTTAAATTAAATTGAGTTAAAATAAGCTCTGTTCCATCTTCAAGCGAAATTTTTTTTTGGAATAACGTGTTTCTGAAATTTACGTGTTTTAAAATTTGAAATCAAAATTTCCATGGTAACAGCTAGGGCGAATTGTTTAATTTGGGTAGGCGGGTGTTGGGTGTTAATAATAAGTATCAGTATAGAGTTACTTTCGTAGATGTCAAGTCAGGGAAAGGTGGGGGTGTCTAAATTTGAAACGGAAGATGTATTGACCCTCGTCTAGTTTGCATGTCTATGGAGATTTATTTATTTTTTTTATTTTATTTTTTTTTGATGAAAGGGATTTGTGCATATAAAAAAAACAAAAAACTGTCGTAACGATTGTTTTTTGACGACTTCATAAAGGGTTATCTTTTTTAGGTATTTAAACTATTTATTTCGGCTATGGATTATGAAGGGTGTTATATTGTATGCATGTTTTAGTTAATTATTCAAACCATGAATCTGATTAGTGGGCTATGGATTAAACAAGTTATTATATTGTATGCTAGTTTTTTAGCTAATAGTTCAAACCAAAAATCTGATGATGCCTACAAAAACCGTTAACTCGTGTCTATTATTTAATAGATTATTATTATTTAGAAGCTTAATTATGTGCAATTTCTCATGGAGGCATAAAGGGCATGGGTCATCCCAAGTTTTATATATATATATATATATATATATATATATATATATATATATATATATATATATATAAAATATAAAATATATAGAAAATAGGAAGGAACTGGTTCGGTAAATAATCCAAATTTGGAATCATATTTTAAATAAATAATTATATATATATATATATATATATATATATATATATATATATATATATATATATATATATTTTATTTATTTTCGTTTTATTTTGAAGATTGCTACTGGCAGGGTAGCAATGAATCGGACTGGAGTTCCACAAGTGAGAAGTGCGAGGAAAGAAACTATGAATATAACTGACGGTTGCAATCTAACCAGTTAAAAATATAAAACGGTGAAACCAAGTTGCCCATCTAGTCGAATTTATGCAGTCGAAGAAGGAAAACTCATCAGAACAATCGCCATTTGCAGAAAAGACAGCGGGAAACCACGTTACTGTGTTGATAAATTGACTGAAGTCAAGATGCAAATTGATCCATGACTTTCACACAACTATCGGAAATTAGCTGTTTGCGTACAAATGTCAAGTCTTGTTTTTCGTCCATTTTTCACTTTTGCTTATTTATTTTTCTTCGTTTAATTGTTGTTTTTTTTTCCTTTCCTTTCGCTTTTCGTTCTACAGCGTGCGATCGAAAAATTGTCTTCTAAATGACGCAAAAATGAAAACGGCACTGATATCTCATTTCAACAGATATACAGCGTGCGATGGATAAATTGTCGTTTCAATGACGCAAAAATGAGAATAACCCTGATATCTCATTTCAATTGATATGCAGCGTGCGATGGATAAATTGTCCTTTCACTGACGCAAAAATGAAGATAACACTGATATCTCATTTTAACAGATATATTTACCAACATTGCTGAAAGATTTCTTGAAATACTAAAGCATAAATTTCTCCAATAAAATCACTATTAGTTTCTACCACGGCCTCCAGACGACTTCGAAATCTCCTGCATCTCCTCGGGACGGTCTCCATGTTTAATCTATGGCTCTCCACAGTTTCCAGTCCTTTGTACAGTGTGGGGTCGATAAATTATCGTTTAAATGACGCAAAAAACGAAAATAACATTGACATCTCATTTTAACAGATATGCAGGGTGCGATCGATAAATTGTCGTTTAAATGACACAAAAACGAAAATAACATTGACATCTCATTTTAACAGATATACAGGGTGCGATCGATAAATTGTCGTTTAAATGACACAAAAACGAAAATGACATTGACATCTCATTTTAACAGATATACAGGGTGCGATCGATAAATTGTCGTTTAAATGACACAAAAACGAAAATAATATTGACATCTCATTTTAACAGATATACAGGGTGCGATGGATAAATAGTCATATAAATGACGCAGAAATGAAAATACCGCTGACATCTCATTTTAACAGATATGTTTACTAAAATTACATAATATTATCTTGAAATACGAAAGAGTAAATTTATCCAATAAAATCGCCTTTGGCTTCAAACACGACCTCCAGAAAACTTCGAGATCTTTTGCATCTCTCCTGGACGGTCTCCTTGTTTAAGTTGGTGAATTCGGCCATATTCCTTGCCTTCAGTTCATCTTTTACGTTACAAGGAGTTTTGTTGATCACTCGCTCAACTACTCTGCACACATAATGATGAGGGTGTTTGCAGTCTAGGGATTTAGGTCACCAGATGTAACGAGTGATTTTTATTTTATTTTATTTTTTTGTTGTTTTTTTATTAGGTTTGTGCAAAAATAATAACTTAATAAAATCGTTTTTTAACGTAGAAAAGTACGTCAAAAAATGACATTATTACGTCATTATTTTTGCACCAACCTAATAGCAATTTACCCGAAGCAAGGTTGGAGTACCAGTAGCAGGCAAGAAGCTACAGAGTGTGTAAATAAGGGGGAGACTGGGTAGGGGAGGGGTGAGGAAAGGATTAAAGAAAAACGGGGATCATGACAACAGAAGATGTCGACTGACATTACATTTAAACTTTTGAAGATTATATTTATCAGGGAAGCAAGTAAGAGGAAGGGAGTTCTACTGTTGGGAAGTGTAAGTAAAGAAACTATTGGAGTACAAGAGGCAGTTGCATTTAACAGTAAAAGGGTTGGATCGAGATGTCAACCCAGTAGCACGCTTAAAATCATGCAGTCGGGAAAAATTGAAAATAACTCGTCAGTGAAATTGCCATGAAAATATTTATAGAAAAGACAGAAAGAAGCCGCTTTACGTCGGTGAGAAAGTGACTGGCGTTGGGACTGCAAGTCAGGAGCGATCACATTGCATATCCGTCTTTGGATTTTGTCGAGATGAACAGCGGGGGCACCAGACCATATATGACAAAAGTTTTCTATGCATGGACGAATGGTAGATTCGTAGATGTGAAGAATAGACGAGATTTGCCATATATAGGTTCTTCCAGCATCCGCCCTCTTGACCCAGGGTAGCCCTACCTCCTCATGTCACTTAATGTAGGCCTCCGTATTGAAATTCGCAAGTTCTTCGAGTTTTCAAACTGCCGTATATTCGTAATCACCATTCGAATTATCCAACTCTTTTCCGGATTATCTGTACCTCACACATAATAATTAATATTTAAGGGGGAATGTGGTCGGAGAAATTGTCTGGATTCTCTTGCTTGTATGACATGGTGCAGAATCCTGTTGCCAGACAGAGTTTTTCAGTATCTACACTCTTGGTCCCGGGCAGCACTACCCTCTCAAGGCACTTGATGTAGGTCTCTGTGTTGAGTTTGAAGCCCTGTGGGTACATGTTTCGCGGAACAACCTCGTCATCACTCAAACACCTTCGTAATCACCATTAGACTCATCGAACTCTTTCAGAAACCTCTGCACCCTCGTCAGATTGTCACCCAAACAATTTAAAACGTTCTTATTGGAGCTTCCGACTCGAATGCCAAGCAATAATGTAAGCCGTTTCCAAATTTCTGGCGGAGTGAATTGCGTCATGGTGATCGTTTCTTTCCCAGACGGTGACCAACGGGCCCTACTGTACGATGCATGCACGAAATTAAAAATATGAAATGGAGACAATCGCACCCTCTATATAACTATACCTGTGTGTGACAGAAATTTTTAAGAGTATTTGAATAATTATATTAAAGTAATTCACCGAGTCTAGAATAATCCTCAACAAAAAGAACTGTACGGACTTTTCGTTCTATTTTACGGCTCATCAGCAGTACACATTCACTACGGAGAATCGAACCCGGACAGTTACGATACGACACCAGCGTCATACCAACTGGACCAACGACGGTAATATTTTTTTGCAAAAACGCATTGCTGGTAATATTTTTTTCAAAAACTTATTGCAGGTAATATTTTTTTTTTACCAAAAGGTATTGCTGGTAATAATTTTTCCCCGTCAAAAATATATTGCTGGTAATAATTTTTAAAAAGTATTTCTGGTGTTAAAACCAATTTTTACACTTTCATAGTGTCTTTGCCCCAGTTTCGAGGTTAACTATTTGCCCATAGCTGGGACCCTAACAGGTGCTACCACTCCGCGTCAGGGTGGACCTGGGAACACCAGCAATTAAGAGGTGGTTCCACGCTCCTCAAAACCTCCTGATCAGAGGCCTTACTGTTTGACGCGGATGTAGTTTATCGTCATACCTAGGATAGAGAAATAGTTGTGTGGTCAGCATTAGATACCGATTTGCGGGCTGACTTTCATGAAAAATTCATTTAAGAGAAAGATTTCATAAATTTCCAGCGACAGGAATATTCACCGCTTGGTCAAGAGATACCGAATGTTTCCTAATAAGAAAAAACAGATAATATTATCATTAAAAGTACCATGCACAAATATATAATATATATATATATATATATATATATATATATATATATATATATATATATATATATATATATATATATATATAAGGTCATAGTTGTTCCAACGAGAGAAAAGTCTGTATATTAAAAAAGAAGAGAGATACCGCAAACGTTTTTGGTTATAATGTGGGTTTCTTTTTAAATATTGTTTTATTTTCCATAATATATATATATATATATATATATATATATATATATATATATATATATATATATATATATATATATATATATATATGTATGTATGTATGTATGCATATATAATATAAATGTGTGCATTTACATGGTTAAAGATCAATGGTGCACACATTGCATAAGAACTTTTGCTTGATATAAATATACATCAGGCCCCCCCCACTTGCATACAATATATAAGCATATACATGTGACTTAATACGGTAATATTCGCTGTGGTTTCAGTAAACGGAATTGTATTTAGATAAGTAAACATAACTCTATGTTTACAAAGCTGAAAATATCTTTATAAGTGAATGCTTGTATAGTTGCGTATGCATGTATGTGCTTTCAACTGTGTGCTCACGTTAATATGTGTGGTTGGGTGGTAGTAGGAGTGAGAGAGCGAGCGAATTGTGGTGTATGACTTTTTACAGGCTTTCCACAAATGCCATATTGCTGGAGGTCCTTTGAGGAGAACCTTCTTTGAAATTTCACAGCCTTGTGGCATCAAAATGTCCTACTTTTACGGTAATGCAATTAAGGGCGGACACCGGGGCCCCGAGCCACGCTTTGGCGTGTTACACCAGCACGGCGACGATGACAACGGCAACTCGGAAGGCTCCGATGGATGAGATAAAGTCGAACATGGCTAAGGGCAACGATTGGAAACTAAGCTACAAAAAGAAGAAGAGAAAAAGAGAGAGAATGAGTGCAGACATTTAAAAAGTCATGTCATATATATATATATATATATATATATATATATATATATATATATATATATATATATATATATATATATTTGACATTATCAGAAGGATGTGGGTTGGATGGAAATCAGAAAGAGAAAAGCGAAGATTTAAACGTATGAACTGGAATTAAGGAAGAACAAAAGTGTGAAAACGGTGGAAAATAAGAAGGATTTAGAGAGACGTTGTATTTTAAATAAATGTGCGGGAATTGAGAAGAATTTAAGAGAGAAATGAAAAGAAACATTAAGAGAGAAATGAAAGGAAACATTAAGAGAGAAAGGATAGGAGAGACTAAACGATATTAAAAAAGAAGGCCTGGAACAAAATGGTTAGAAAATTAAGAGGCCTGGATTCGAGAGGCAAGAAACGAATTAGGATTTTAAAAGAAAGTATAGTTTCGTGAGAGTAAGTTACCTAAAAGGTAGAATGGTGAAAAACCATTTGTTTTCAATGTGTGACGAGGAGACAATGAAGAGGAAAAAAACAAAGGTCGGGTGGGTTATGGAAAGAGAAGGAAGTATCAGGAAAAAGCGAGAAAATGGAAAAAAAGTAATTGAAAAAAAGGGATCGAATGAAAAAAAGAGCAAATTAAAACGAGAAAACGTAGAAAGAAAAGCCAAACAACTCATATAGAATGAAAGAACGAAAGAAGAAAATGTGATAAACAAAGGAAAGAAAAAAAGGCATTGTGGGAGAAGATACAATAACAATAAAAAAAAATGGTAGAAGAAATGAAAAAAAAAGAAAGGAGGAAAGAAAGTAAGACTGAAAGAAAGAGCGAAAGGTAGACGAAATAGGGAAAGAAAGAAATATTGGTAAAGGAAAGAAAGAAAGAAAGAATGAAAGAAAGAAAGAAAGAAAGAATGTTAAAAGAAAGAAAGATTGAAAGAAATGAAAACGGTAAAAAAGGCAAAAATAATGGAAATAGAAATGAAAAAAGATTGAAGAAAGAAAGAATGATAACTCGAATGAAGGAATGAAAGAATAAATAAATAAATAAATAAAGAGAGAATAGTGAAAAAGAAAAGGTACGATAAAATAAAGAGAGGAACATTTAAAGAAAAATGTATTAGTAAGAAACATGAAATAATGAATGGTAAATGAAAGAAAGATGGGAAGGAAGAAAAAGAATGTGAACAGAAAAAAAGAAAGAGAGAGATTTATTGAAAGCTAGAGAGAAAGAAAAGAAAAAGGAAATAGTGAAAGAAAGCATTTTAAAGACAGAATCAAAAGTCAAAGAAAGAACGGGAAAATAATAAAACTATGTAAAAAAATGTAGAAAAATTGAAGGAAAGAAAGAATGATAAATGCGAAAGTTTGAAAAGAAATAATACAAAACGTATGGAAGAAAGAAATATTGAAAGAAAGAATAAATGGTGAAAAAAAAAAGAGTGATTGAAAGAATTAAAGAAAGAAAGAAATTCATGCTGTAGAAAAAATGCCTGCGGTATAAGAAAAAAAAGTGGTCGTAAAAAAAAAAAGAAAAAACATTCGGGAAAGTGGAGACAGGAAGGATCAAAATCCGTAAAAACGAGCGAAGAAAAAACAAAACTCACAAACAAAAAAAATCTCTCCACGTAAAATTAAGGGAATCAGTTTAACGCTTGAATAAAAGTTTATGTAAGCTGAGGTCGTTAAAATATCAGTATATATATATATATATATATATATATATATATATATATATATATATAGAGAGAGAGAGAGAGAGAGAGAGAGAGAGAGAGAGAGAGAGAGAGAGAAATAAAGGGATCGGTGATAAGAGTCTTTGGAGGAGATATCACGGAAAATGTGGTAAAAAGAGCAAAAAAAATGATATATATATATATATATATATATATATATATATATATATATATATATGAAAGCACACGTAAATCGAGAGATAGCTTATTCCTAAAATTTCGCTTGAAGATGAAACGGGACTAAACACCTCAATTCAACTTAATCTTAATAATTATTTGGATGGATTCGGCTCTCGTTTTTGATGCATGAGAATTCTTATGTAGCGAAGGAATCATTTTTAAACAAAAAAAGTGCTGTATTGAGCACTCTTTTAAGAATAGTATTTTTTGGTTATTTATTGAATTTATTCCGTATGTACCATCCTATAATTGGTATATATAAATATATATATATATATATATATATATATATATATATATATATATGTGTGTGTGTGTGTGTGTGTATAAACCATTTATATCTTCGTTCTGATCGAACGTACTGGTTGAGATAAATCATGATTTATAATCGTATTTTAGTGATCTGTTGAGATCTTCTTTGATGTATTTCATATTGCTCTGTATTGTATACATTGAGCTCCCGACGAATCTATTTTTTTTTAAATTTTATATTAAAAAGGATGACTTGCATTATCCTTTATACTTATTGTTTTTCTCACTGGGTGCCCCATATTTTCGATTTTGTGCCACTTCTAAGTTACGCACAGAAAATCATTTAACGCCCCTTCGACGTGGTGTAATCGTCAGCAAGCTAGTCGTGCTTGATCAATTACGACTGAATACTGAGTTCGATCCTCACTGGGTGCCCTATACTTTCGGCCTCGTGCCATATCGAAGCTACGGTTAGAAAATCCTCATTTCTAGGGCAACCGGGCATGATGTAATTGCTTGTAAGCTCTTCTCGCTAGAACAGTTAAGACTGGCTCGTGAGTTTGATGCTCACTCGGTTCCCAGTACTTAACGGCCTTGTGTCTCACCTAATCTAGGCTTAGAATTATCGCCATCACATTGGTTGATCAAAAATACCTCCTCATCGATATGACTGTTCCTGCTGAACATAATGTCATGGACAAAGAAATTAACAAAATTAAGAAATACACCGACCTCTGTTCAGGACAATGGCCTAGTGGGTAAAAGCGTTGGATTTTGAATTTAACGACATAGTGGTTGTGAATTTAATCTCTGTAGCGGGCAGTGGAAAAGGGCTATGAATAACTGAACAATGATAAATAAAATAAGGCTTAAAAATATCCCGAGACATGAGCAGTGGAACGATAACACTTTACCCCCGTTGATTAAATGAAGGGTTCAGTTGAGAATATCCTGATTGATATACCGTGTGTAACCGCAAAATTGTCCAAATTGTGTAGCAGCCGAATTGTCCATCCCACAAAATATTTAATATCTAAAAACAAAAGCACACTAAGCTAATTTTTTTTCTAGTTTTTCGGATAAGACGTTTAGCCATCATGACATCAGTTGTCGTAAGAATCAGTGAAAACTTTTTTGGTTATTCAGTTAGAAAGAGAAGAGGTTATTTTTTTTCAGCCAGTCTTTCCTTTCAACTGAGCATTCCTGTGAGGAAAAAGATTATTCAGGCTTTCAGTAATGGTACCAACAGTCATACTCTGGCTTCGGTCTTCAAAGTCCATTCAAGAGACATCAAGAGAAGGGTGAATGATTTTAAAAAGGAGGGAGCAGTAGCGAGGAAAACTCGATCAGGAGGTTACAACAACAAGAGGGATCATCGTGTCAACTTACAGCTGAAGAAATCAATTAGAAAAGACCCAACTCAATTCGTAAGACGTTTAGCACGCGAGAGAGAAGTTTCAGATACGAGAGTTCAAAGAGCAGTAAAAAAAAAAAAAAAAAATGAAAATGAAATCGTACTTGAACCCTGTGAGGCTCAAAGTTACTCCAGGACAGAAAGTTAGAAAATAAGAGAAGGCTAATATCCTTTTGAATAAATTTGAGAATGTTCCTGAAATTTTATATATATATATATATATATATATATATATATATATATATATATATATATATATATATATATATATATATATATATATATATATATATATATATATATATAATTTGAAATTCAGTTCATATATATATATATATATATATATATGAACTGAATTTCAAATCTTCATAAGCTTCCGATCTTTAGCTATGATTAATTAATTATGTTCATGTCATTTTCGTTTATGATAAATTTCATCGCGATTCTACTGTTAAGCTTGAGAGTAATTAGGCATTCTTTTCCCTCACAGTAGAGTACAACAGCGTTATAAAGACATCTGGGAATTCCAGTAACATATCTTTAATCATTTCTAACATACAACGGTTCAAAGCTTAATGTAACCAGTAGACAATTTTGCGGTTATACCCGGTACAACCCTATATAGTATGAATGATATTACATAACAGTTCAGTATTCTTTGTTTCTTAATACTTTGCTTAGCTTCTGGAAGTCATCTTTCACTATCCCAAAAAGCTTTCAGATTTCAGCGTCGCACTTTCCGTTTTCTGTCAAAACACTTCCCAGGTATTAAAATTGTTGTATTTATTTGATTTCGTTTTACACCACTTCATACAAAATGTTAAAAAGAAAACCAATGCGAGAAGGAGCGATAATACTGAACTTGAGAAAACCTATTTTCTTAAAAAATATTTTAAAAGAAAGATTTTATACATTTCAACCGAATTCATGCAATGAACACCGAATGTTTCCTTATAAAGAAACGGTCTTTCTTTTTGATCTTATAAAACATTCATCTTTCTTTCAAATGTTTTCGAGGCTCGTTCCTTCAATCTTCCATCTTTTGCTTCTTCCTTTCATTCTTTTTCTTCTTTGTTTTTTACTTCTATTCTTTTTCCTTTTTCCTTCACTCGGCCTTCCTTCTTTACTTCGCTTCTTTCCTTTCTCCTCGTTTCTTTTCGCATAGATGTTTTCTTTCCTTCCTAATTTCATGTCTTCAGTTTTCTTCTTTCTTTACATCTTTCCTTTTTCATCCTTTCATTGGCCATTATCTTATCCGTTTTTTTTTAGTTCTTGATTCATTGCTTCCTTCCTTCCTTCTTTCCTTCGTCCTTCCTTCTTTCTTTCTTTCTTTCTTTCTTTCTTTCTTTCTTTCTTTCGTTCCTTCCTTTCTTCTTTCGTTCCTTCGTTTTTATTTTTCCTTTCTTTCTTTCTTTCTTTCTTTCTTTCTTTCTTTCTTTCTTTCTTCCCACCCTTCTTTCTTTCCTTCTTTCTTTCCATCCTTCTTTCTTTCCATCCTTCTTTCTTTCTTTCTTTCTTTCTTTCTTTCTTCCGTCAATCTTTCTTTCTTTCTTTCTTTCTTTCTTTCTTTCTTTCTTTCTTTCTTTCGTCAATCTTTCTTTCTTTCTTTCTTTCTTTCTTTCTTTCTTTCTTTCTTTCTTTCTTTCTTTCGTCAATCTTTCTTTCTTTCTTTCTTTCTTTCTTTCTTTCTTTCTTTTCATCCTTCTCTCCTTCCTTCTTTCCTTCCTTACTGTCATCTTTCTTTCTTTTCTTCCTTCCTTCCTTGCTTCACTCCATCCTTCTTTCTTTCCTTCCTTCCTTCTTTCTTTCCTTCCTTCACTCCATCCTTCTTTCTTTTTTTCCTTCTTTCTTTCTTTCCTTCCTTCTTTCTTTCTTTCTTTCTTTCTTTCATTCCTTCCTTCGTTCCCTCTTTCCTTCCTTCCTTGCTTCTTTCTTTTCATCCTTCTTTCTTCTTTCTTTCTTTCTTTCTTTCTTCCGTCAATCTTTCTTTCTTTCTTTCTTTCTTTCTTTCCTTTCATCCTTCTCTCCTTCCTTCTTTCCTTCCTTACTGTCATCTTTCTTTCTTTTCTTCCTTCCTTCCTTCCTTCACTCCATCCTTCTTTCTTTTTTTCCTTCTTTCTTTCTTTTCTTCCTTCTTTCTTTCTTTCTTTCTTTCATTCCTTCCTTCGTTCCCTCTTTCCTTCCTTCCTTGCTTCTTTCTTTTCATCCTTCTTTCTTCTTTCTTTCTTTCTTTCTTTCTTTCTTCCGTCAATCTTTCTTTCTTTCTTTCTTTCTTTCTTTCCTTTCATCCTTCTCTCCTTCCTTCTTTCCTTCCTTACTGTCATCTTTCTTTCTTTTCTTCCTTCCTTCCTTCCTTCCTTCCTTCCTTCCTTCCTTCTTTCTTTCTTTCCTTCCTTCTTTCTTTCCTTCCTTCACTCCATCCTTCTTTCTTTTTTTCCTTCTTTCTTTCTTTCCTTCCTTCTTTCTTTCTTTCTTTCATTCATTCCTTCCTTCGTTCCCTCTTTCCTTCCTTCCTTGCTTCTTTCTTTTCATCCTTCTTTCTTCTTTCTTTCTTTCTTTCTTTCTTTCTTTCTTCCGTCAATCTTTCTTTCTTTCTTTCTTTCTTTCTTTCCATTCATCCTTCTCTCCTTCCTTCTTTCCTTCCTTACTGTCATCTTTCTTTCTTTTCTTCCTTCCTTCCTTCCTTCCTTCCTTCCTTCCTTCTTTCTTTCCTTCCTTCTTTCTTTCCTTCCTTCACTCCATCCTTCTTTCTTTTTTTCCTTCTTTCTTTCTTTCTTTCCTTCCTTCTTTCTTTCTTTCTTTCTTTCATTCCTTCCTTCGTTCCCTCTTTCTTTCCTTCATTGCTTCTTTCTTTTCATCCTTCTTTCTTCTTTCTTTCTTTCTTTCTTTCTTTCTTTCTTCCGTCAATCTTTCTTTCTTTCCTTCTTTCCTTCCTTCCTTCCTTTCATCCTTCTCTCCTTCCTTCTTTCCTTCCTTACTTTCATCTTTCTTTCTTTCCTTCCTTCCTTGCTTCACTCCATCCTTCTTTCTTTCCTTCCTTCCTTCTTTCTTTCCTTCCTTCCTTCTTTCTTTTCTTTCTTTCTTTCCATCTTTATTTTTCTTCATTCCTTCCTTTTGTCCTTCTCTTCTACTTATAGTTTCCTTCTTTTCTTTCCCGCTTCCTTCGTTCATTTTCTTTCAATCTATATATACTTCTTTTATTTTTTATTTCATTTCCTCTTTCATTTATTCCATCCATCCTTCTTTATTTTTTCCTTCCTTCCTTCCTTCCTTCCTTCCTTCCTTCCTTCCTTCCATTTCCCATCACCCTCCATTTCTTTTTATTTTTATATATATATGTATATATATATATATATTGTGACTATTGCTGTTTTCTCTTCAGTTCTCAGTTTTGCTTTCTCCCCCTCAGTTAACTATTTTTTGCCCTCAATTTAATCTCATTTCTACTCGGCCCCTCTGCCCTCTCTCTGTCTCTCTATCTCTCTCTGTCTCTGTCTCTGTCTTTCTCTCTATCTCTTTCTCTTTCTCATTTTTTATCCATACTTTATCTTTATTTCCCAGGATCTCTGAGAATTCTTGCTCTCGTTAAACGAAACTGCACATACTTTACGGCAAGCCTGGAAGATGTTCAATATATCTTTTATTTAATAATAATAATAATAATAATAATAATAACAACAACAATGAGAAGAAGAAGAAGACTAGATTCTATTCGTCGTTTTCTGTCTTTTTAGCAAAGTCTTTAAATAATTCTACACCAATGAAATTAATTAAATCAACAACGTTTTTTTTTCTCCTCAAATTCATTTTTACATCTTATTTTTTATTTCGGAGTTTTATTTATTTTATAATTTTATTGATTTCACATTACGTTTAATACTTCTCTTTTGATATTTATATGTCGTCTTTTCTTCTTCTTGATCGTCTTCACCGTGTTTAGCAATTGCAAACCCGGGGTAGTTGATTCATTTTATATCCTAAAGGAGTCGATGCTCAGATAACATCATGATATGAACGTTTATCGATTCGAGCTTCATTAAAATTCGATAAAGGCCATTCCAAATTATTTGATCATGATTTAAGCCGATAAGCGCATTGAACCCTCTGGCTAAAATGTTAATATGTTCTTTTAATGAGCATATTAGGAATATGAAGTGCCCTTTGATCGATAACTTCCACAAACAATTGCTGGAATCTATTTTCCTTGGCTTGGCCTAAATGACCCGATGGTGCATCTAACAAAGGCTCACCTTGTCTAGACATTTTCAAAATAACCAATAAATATTGGCGAAAATTTACCTGAAAAAACCCTTAAAATTAAAACAAGAAAAAATACATGCAATGTATAATACGTTAATGTTCAGTTAGAAAGTGTTTTTTTCACAATTAGGATTTACCTTTGAAAAAACGTTGACTTTATATTTCAGGGCGTACACGATCATGGCTCTCGACATTTTCCTTTCTTATCTCTGAATTTCCATTACTTCTCGAGAAAGTAGTGGTGTATCTCACGTTGCCTTTTCCACGCTTTTGGATTCAGGATTATATTTATCTTCTTTAAAACAGAGGCGATCATGTCTCTCCACACGTTCTTTTATTATTTGGGAACTCCTGTGAATTATTCCTAAGAATAGCAAGGTGGTTTCCCCTTACATTCACAGCGGTTTTAAATTCAGAATTGCTAATCCCTTCATCAGTAGTGGATTATGACTCTACACACGTTCTTTTATTATCTGTAAATTGCCATGTCTTATTGAGAAAGATAGTGGAGTATTTTTACGTTGCCATCTGGACGATTTTAATTCCAGAGTTTTCTTTCTCTTCTTCAGGTCATACATGATTATGTCTCTCCACATTTTCCTTTATTGTCTGTGAATTACCATAAGATCTTTGGAATGACTGTGGAATAGGTTTCTTACAGTTTTTTTTGTAAAATAAATATAGCTGAAATCCAAAAGTAGATATCCCAGTTTACACTACTACTTAACTGGAGTAGGGATGCTATAGATTCATGCCTTTCTTAATTCTATTTGTAGGCACCCGCTCGAATCCGACTATCGAGATTGTCATCCTCTATTCCTATTCCATTTCTCTCCCATGGGGGAGATGCCTGTGAATCAAAGAGAATTTGACGAAGTCATTCGCTGGAATTTGATTTTGGCAAGCATCTCTGCGCTATAGACAAGCCTACACACTTGGCCAGAAGCACCTCCTGCGCGGCTCAAAGGGGATTGAGACCAGTGATATCTTGTAAACCTGGCTGCATCGGGCTATCGGATGCTGGTTCTGTCAAAGTCCGCTTTGTTACAGACAGACAATCTCAACCATAGAATAATATTCGCTAGTCATTATCTTGTTAGAGACAGAAAATCTAAACCATGGAATAATATTTACTTCTTGCAAAAAGGTAATATAATACGTAGAATAATATTTGCTAGGCATTACCTTGTTATAGACAGAAACCAGGCATTAATATCGGCTTTACATTGCCTTGTTACGGACAGACAATATAATCTGAAGTTTCATGTACCTTTTACAATCCGCATCCTTATTAGTGTTTTATCGCATTGTCTTTTTCCCAAACTTTTGTCGAATATTGTAGAACATTTCAGGTCTATATTATATTCTACAAAAATGAAGTATACAGATGGCCTAATAAATAATATTAAAGCAAATCCCGGCATGATTTATCTTAAAATTCAGATTTTAGTCATGCCTCATGCTTAACGGTCGAAGAATGAAAAAACGATCTGGGAGTTCTGATAATATATGACAATGTTTTTTTTTTAATGACATTAAAATATTTTCACTGGAAATAATGTGAATGGTTCATTCTTGACTTTTCCATAGTTATATGAATTCATAGTTTTATTTTATCTGAGTTGAGCGGTGCGAGAGCGAATGCAAAAGACCACCGCCAAAAATTACACAAACCTGGCTGATTCTAATATTCGTGACATTGCGTGGATTCCGCTCACAAGAAATATATGAAAGAATAAGAACTAGTTTTCAAATAATGAAAGCCACCATTGCATTATATTGAAATATGGAGTGCGGGCGATATTTGAGGACAATTCTTTATGTTCAAAATTACAGCGTACCGATTTGGAATCATTTCAGGAATTTCTTCGTGATGCATCTTCGAATGAGATTCTTAACCTTCCTGTTGATAGCTGTGCCACAGAGGTTCCACTGCCCACAGGAATCAGTTGTTGCTGGCGATAGTTTTGATCGCAACTGAAGCCTATTTGTGTTTGCATGCAACAATTGTAAACTAGCGATCAAAGGTTCTAAATCTTTTGGAATAGAATAAGACATATCAAAGCTTCTTTGACTCTCGTGACTATTGACGGCGTTGTAGTAGGGTGTTAAATAAGAATTTTATCTTTCTTCCCTTCGCTCATTTTTTTTAAAATCGGTATCACCCCAAGCAAGATAGTAAAGCCACTAAGATGCAAGGGATTACATGGTGTAGAAAACAAATTAGAAACAGAAACATTAATAATAAGTAGAAAAAGAAAATACTAATCCGAACATCATCAGATAGCGATTGACATTGCAGCTAAATCTTTGCATATATATGTCTTATATATACGTATATGTCTTATATGTATGTTTTATATATATATATATATATATATATATATATATATATATATGTACACACACAACACACACACACACATATATATATATATATACACACACACACACATACACACACACACATATATATATATATATATATATATATATATATATATATATATATATATATATATATATATATATATATATATATATATATATATATATATATACACATTTACATATTTTATTAAGTTCCTAACGTTTATATATATATATATATGGAGTGGTTAGAATTTTTGCTTATAATGAACAGAACGGTTATTGTTGCGTCCTTCACTTTATGAGATGTTGGGAGTAAAACGACTTTAATTTTTTTCAGACCTAATCTTTTCTCAACTGTGGCTATAATCGACCCCCCCCCACTTGTCTATTTCCTCTTCAGCTTCTCCACCGTCTTTTTATCTGTATTTCATTTCACCTCAAAATACTCGTCTCTTTCTATTGGCCTCCCAAAATCTCGCGACCTTTTCTCTTTGTCCCTTCCGTCTTCTTTGCTCGGAAGCCGTTTCCATGGTCCACTAACCACCTGCGCGAAGAGGGATTAGCAGAATTAGACGGGGAAGCGACACTTGTCCTTACCAACACGTGCAGTACAGAGACAGCTCTGTGTCAACCAACCGGCAGGCGCTCTTCTTTCCCAAGCCGGAGTTGAAGTGTAATTTTCCTCAGAAAAAGGCGTCGAAGGGTGACCTTAGGATACATCTGGTAACTCTTCATCCACGATAACCTACAAACATGTTCTTGTATTTATGTATGTTTTAGAAGTGAAAAGTTCGCAGCCGACCAACAGTATTCCAGAGTAATTCATTTGGTCATATTTCGTAAATTAGTTTGAACCCAGAGTTTTTCGGCACAATGTTTTGGTTGGTGATATACGAATTAATTCAACTATTATCGTATAAAGTTGCTCTACTTATATGTCCATGGAAAGTGCTCGAAAGAAACTACATTCGTTGGCCCCTCCCAGGCAAATCTTCACGCCAAGAACACGCCATGCCACTCACATCGTAACAAAACATCCGCATTCCATCGCTGAGGAGTGAGATCTACTCGAGCAGCTTCTTCCTGCGAGTCACTGCCTTGTTAAATCGACTCTCAGCGGGATATTTCCCCGATCGCTGCAATCTTAACCTATTCAAGGTTAGGGTTAATCATTACTTCCCTCACCTATACACACAAATGGCCTTCTAACGTACCGCTCTACCTCGAGTGGACCCAGGCCTTAGAAAAGGTGACTCTCACTGTAAAAATAAATAAATGGTAGGTTAATCGTCATCATAGAATAGTGGTTGTGTAGCCATTTGTTTGTATTATCAGTATTACTTATAGAGATTACATCGGACATTTTTAAACATTAAGAAAAGACTAACAAAAAAGTAAGATAACAAAAAAAAAAAACATTACCATAACGTAGCAATATCGAAATATAACATGGTTACAAAAAACAAAGAAAGAATCTAAGCCGTTATATCGGTTGTCTCTCATCAGAGCTCAGTCGAGGTTGAGCAATTGGAGACAACTATTAAAAAGAACACCGAAGACTAACTATTTATATAAATATATATATAAAATTTACAGGCTTATTATATTTAATACAAACAGTTACTCTTTCTGAATACAGAGTGACGGCTGGTAGGTCTTAATATAAATAGATTCCAAAAACTTCAAATGTGAATCAAAATTGGCCTTAATATGTGTTGTTTGTGAACGGGGCACTAGTTTTTTTTTTTAAATTAACCATCACATAAGGCCAAGGCGTACTACTCCAGAAACCTCTGACCTGGGGAGATTAGGTATCAAGCCTGATTACGTGACCCGGGAAGTGCTTTAAAATTGTCGCTAGCTTATGAACATTTGCTTTTTTCCTATCTACATTTATATACGTTACAAATTAAGCTAATAATTAACCTCGGCCTTTTGGCTGGGGGTTTTTGACAAATAATGGATCATTTCTTGGCCGAAGGCTGAGATTCGATCAAGGCTTTGACTAGCTTGGACTGGCTCCGGCCTGGACCTGTTAGGACAAGTCATGACCAGCTTTGAATAGGCTCTGACCAGCTTGGACAAGCTATGACCAATTTTGACCAGTGGCCTTTGAGTGGAAACGCTCGGGTCTCCCACGTTAAACGACCTTGTGTCACATCTTGATTTTGTGGGAATCAAGTAAATACCAATTAAGCTAAGCACAACTGAAAGAATTAAAATTTTTGACTTCTTGTAGGTTCTTTTTTGTTCAAACCGTGAATTTGTTTTGCCCATGTTAAGTCTCGAAAAACTATACAAAATTCACTATTTTTACCCATAATGTTGAATGTGTTAACATTATTCAACTGTTCACAAGAACAATCTCAATTTCATGATAAAAAAATGCTGCAAAATATTGTTGATTTATTTAAGATGGAATGATCTATTATGACGTGTCTCTAATTTGTATTTAGATACAGTGTATTTACTTTCAATTTTTCTAGTTGAATTGTTCACCGATATTTGTTTTTCTTCCTCCGTATGAATCCGAATCCCTCGTCGCTAAATTGTTATGTAGTGGTTTCACAGTAGAAGCTTGTATTTGTACTAAGTCCTTCCTAAAATAGGTTCGACGTACAAAACGTTAGGGACTTAATAAAATAGGTAATGACGCAGTAATTTAGTTGTGGTCGCTGATACTTTAATATCTGACTAACGGTCGTCCGACATCGACTGACTGACCAACTCGATATTTAGTCAACCCCTCTACGGGGGCATCATGTGGCACAAGGCCGGTTTAACGTGGGATCTCCGAGCCCGTGGGCTCGGCCAAAAATATGCCCAATTGAACCCGTATAAACGGGTTCAGGGTCGGTTTACCTCCCCAAAAGAGAATCCGCCCTTCGGCGTAGCCTCTTTCGGGTTCATTCTCGCTCGAAGGCAGAGAGTTCAACCGATCAGCCAGTCGACTGACTGACCAACTCTCTGCCGACTGCTACTACTATCTCCTACTAATTATAGGTTGGAGAGTCTATTAACTATAGAATAGGTGTGTTCCATTATAACAATATTGCAGATGATCCATTATTGTACATAATCAGGTTAAAATAAAAATTGTATTTTATATAAATGCTATGTTATGAAAGTTGATATGTAGTTGTTTGGCGGGCTTCGTATCATAGGTTCGAGGAGCAAGGACACGAGACCCTTGCACCGGCCCTGTCTTCACTTATGGCCTAAGGCGAGGCATTCATTCATCAGTGCAAATAGAATGGTACTTGATGTTTGAAACGTGTTTCTGAACGTTGACCCCAACATCGTCAACCTCAGAGTGATATTAAAATTGTTAAAGACCTACTATGATAGGGAGGTGTATTATTATTAGACATGTTCATAGTCAGTAGAGTTTTTTCTATCGTTCGTGATGTCCAGGATGAATATTGTTAGCTTCTGTTGTAAATGATAAGTTTAATTTGTCTTTGACGTTAGGTGATACGTATCGGTGTCTTTCTCTTCTCCTATGCGCCATGACTTTTCATGACGTTTGCGATGTTAGCATAATTTCATATGGTTTGTAGCCTTTGTGAATTTTTAAATTTATTTTTTATCCCATACTTCATGTGCTTCAACAAAAATACAGTAAATATTAGCTAGAGTTGCTCTGAGAATATGACACAAATAATAAAAAAACAGAACAGGAAAACAACGAACAAATCAAGCTACTTGTAACAGCAAAACAAAGAACAAATGTTCGTTAAATGCCAATTGCTTGCAGAACAATTTAATATATAAAGCCACTGTAAAATCAGTAGATAACGAAGAAATATATACATATGAGTAACCTAAGGGTCCTGGAAACAAAGAAACAATCTACATAGAACAACCTTTAAAAATAGTAAATACGCGAACAGGGCATTGCGTTCTAAAAACATCTCAGGTGATTATAAACAAAATCACAACAAAAAATATAATGAAAAATGAGAAAAGCAGTATCAGCCTACAACAATAAATCCAAAAACTCGTAAACTCTGATTTGAGTAGAAAATAACTATAAAATAAGACGAACACAAATTAGTAAATAAACGATCAGGACTCATTTCAAAAGGCAAACATGAAAACAGTTTTTGCTATGTTACTTATAAATCGAAAACTAAAAACGAAGAAGTACAAACAACATAAAATAAAATAAAACAAAATAAATAAACAAAAATAAAATAAAATAAATAAACAAAAATAAAATAAAATAAATAAATAAAAATAGGAAAAATGAATTAATCAAAACCAATAAATAAGTAAACTAAGCAAAACAAAAAACAAAAAACATGATCGCAAACATAAGAAGCAAATGTAAGGAAACCAACCAACAATAAAATAATCAATAATAATTTTAAAAAGTTAATAAACAACACTATAAATAGACAGAAACTGAAACCGGATCCACAATTACTTCCCCTCAATATCCTCAAGATTATTTGAAAACATAACCGTTACCTCCCAAAAAAATAACCGTTAGAATAAGACAAGAAACTCCCCAGGATGCATCACTGACCCGTATATATAAATAGTCGAGGAAAACACGACGCATATGTTCTGACGATTGCGTTCAAACGTGAAACAGACTGTAGCTGGTGAGTGTTAACTTCAATGTCCACTTAACCCCTCCCTATACTCTACCATGTCTAGTTAACTACAACTATCAATCTCCCTGTTAAATTACAAAAATTACACTACCCATCAATTTCTAATCCCATTTTTTCCTTTCATTTCATTGTTGGAATTGTTACCTGATGATCCGAAGTTCTTTAAAAAGGATTTTGGTGAAATAAATTATTGAAATGGTACCTTAAAGTGGTCTGTTTTTTTTATATATATATATATATATATATATATATATATATATATATATATATATATTAATATTAATGTATGTTTTGCTAAATAATATAGAAAACTTTTGTCTAGTTATTTTAAGTAAATTCCTTTCATATTGTCGAATTAGCTTTTTAGCTGAATCACTAAAACACGAACAAAATCACTATGTTGATATATGTTTTTATTGTTAATCCTGTCTAAGCTTTCGGCTTTCATAAGCCATCATCAGAGATTACAAGTACATTACAATAAATTAAATAATAAATTAAATAACAAAGATCGTAATTTTTGTTTATGCGGACATTGCAACAATGAGTGTTTGTTGTTGCATGGAAGATTTATTTAACCAAACATCCATCAATGAAAAATTCTCCCTAAATACACACACGCACAATATATATATATATATATATATATATATATATATATATATATATATATATATATATATATAGGATGTTATATCAAAATAGTGTAACAACAAAATTAAAGATATCTTAATGGAATTATCCAATGTTTTTATTACACTAAAAGTCTACTACTTTGAGAGCAATAAAAATGTATAATTACTCTCCAAGCATAACAGAAGAATCGTAATGAAAACATTCATAAATGAAAATGACATGTTCATAATTAATTAATCATAGCTGAGGAACGGAAACTCATGAAGGGTTGAAATAAAGTTCAATTATATATATATATATATATATATATATTCCAGGATCATTTTCAAACTTATTCAAGATGATCTTCACCCTCTCTAATTTTCTAACTTTCTGTCCTGGAGTAGCAAGATACCTCAGAGTTTTCTGGTCAGATTTCAATTTCAAGTGTTTTTTCACTGCTCCTTGAACTGTCATAGGTGGAAGACCTGCCTAACGTGCCAGACATTTGATGAATTGAGCTGGATTTTTTCAAATTGATCTCTTTAGCGCTAAGTTGAAATCATGATCCCTCTTCCTGTTGGGACCTCCTGATCTAGTTCTCCTTGCTAGTGTTCTCTCTTTTTTACCATTCTCTTGATGGTTCTTGAATGGACTTTCAAGATAGAAGAGAGGGTATGACTGTTGGGACCATTACGGAAAGTCTGAATGATCTTTTTCCTCATTTGGGAAGACAGCGTTGCTAAAACAATACGATTTTAAGCTGTTCTCAATTTTAGTTGAATAAACTCAAAGGCTTCTTCATGGATTCTTAGGACAAATGCTGTCAAGATTACTAACCGTCTTATCTGAAAACCTGTTTAGTGATTTTTTTTTGTTTTGTTTTAGATATTAAATTTTTGGGGATGGATAATTTTGCTTTAATATCGGTTGAAAATAATGACAAAAATTCTCCAAAATTTCGATATTTTTTTAAGTTGGTCGTTGATCCAATGTTTCGGCTCACATAAACCATCTTCAGTTTGGTTATACAGACATTTAAACAAATATATTCACCATCTTGCTATGCGACGATAACTATATATATATATAATTATTTATTTAAAAATATGATTCCATCGCTATATAAGAGTTCTCATGTTTCAAAACAAGATCCGAAATCTTCAATATAATTTAACTGAATTAAAGTACCAAGCTCTGTTCCATCTTCATGCGAATTTTTTTTTTGTAATAACTGATTCTTGAAATTTACGCGTTTTATAAGCATTATTAAAATTAAAATTACTATGGTAACGGCTAGAGCAATTATTTTAAAAAAAGGGGCGTAAGGCTTAATAATTTGTTATCAATATCTCAGTTACATTCAAAGAGGTCAAGTCAGGGTAAGGTTAGGGTGTCTAAATTTTTGAAGTTTCGACTCTTGTTTTGAAACATGAGAACTCTTATGTAGAGATAGAATCATATTTTTAAATAAATAATTATATTTAGGCTATACTTTTCTATCGAGCACTGTTTTTTTTTTAAATAATAACAAAAATACTAAAGAACTTTCGATTATTTACCTAACGAGTTCTTTCCTATTTTCTATATATTTTCACACACACACACACACACACACACACACACACACATATATATATATATATATATATATATATATATATATATATATATACTCGACTCTCATGTCGAATTCGACGTATGAGGGTTAAGCAGATCAGATCCTAGGAAACCGACAGCCCGACAACAGCACATGAGATTTAATTATAGTGGTGAAGGTTTCGTGCAGAACCAACCACACTTTTTGAAGGGCCGAATACAGAGACCTGGTGCACTACGTGCCACAAGGTCCCCAAACGAATCCTCCACAGATTTTGAATTCAGAGTTGTTCTTCTACTAGACCAGTTGCCATCCAAGGCTATAGAACCCAGTCTGTCCTGCTTTTATATATATATATATATATATATATATATATATATATATATATATATATATAAAATGTTTGGGGTCACTCTGCATTAAAAAAAACACCTTAAAATGAGATATTGTTTTATTATTAAAATGAGATCAAATTTCATTAATTACAGTGTGTCTATTTTGACAAAACAAACTCTTAAATCTAAACACCGTATATTGTTAGCTGATCCCTATTCTGATCTAGGTCTCACAGCTCAATCGGGTGTCCTGGGTGTCTTACTACATCCGACAGCAACGGCTCTGGCCAGGAGGCTTTGAGGATCGTGGAACGACCTTTTAATTGCTGGTCTTACCAGGTTCAGCCTGACCCGAGGTGTAGCCCCTGTTAGGGACCCAGCAATGGACAAATAGTTGACCCCCAACACACTGGGGTTAAACACTATGAAATTTTAAAAATAGGTTTTAATACCGGCAATACGTTTTTGTAAAAAAAAAAAAAAAAGTTACCAGCAATGAATTTTTGGAAAAAAATTATTTCCAGCAGTAAAAATCTTGTCAGCATTAAATACCACATTGAGTTTGATATGCCGTAAGACAAAACAAAACAATCAAACAAATAGCTCTATCAGGGTGGGAAGGAAACTGACTAGATACATTCAATTCGTGAAAAATGGTGGTTCTTTGTATCCCACCTTTAAGGACTTATATTTACAAGTGCCAAGACAGACTTAAAATGGTGTACTGTTGTCATATTCCCAGTCTCGATAGAATCAAACGGCATCTCCACGTCCTTGTGGGTGACGGAATATTTTCCACCCTGCAACATCTCTCTCACAGCCCAAAAGTCGAGAGCCTCTCACTGCCCTATCGTCACTTCAATGGTAAGTGGTCAAATGAGCTTCTTTCTTTATTATTATGTGTCATGTCCTTTCAGGACGTAGGCGATCATGGCTTTCCACCTCCCTTTCTCCTTTGCAGCTTTCAACATGTTCCTTCCCTTTGCTTTCACACCCAGACCACGTTCTGTCATCCACTTGCTTAAGCCCGCCAGATATGTCACGTATTGTTTTCCCTTGTCGCTCTTTTCCTCTATTCGACCCGAGAGTATCAGAATCTCCAGTCACTCCTTCCTCATAATATGTCCCAGGATGAGATTCATTACTTATATTCCACTAGTTCTAACCTTCACGGCTCTGACCTGTCAATCTATGCGCATTATAGAGAACCATCATATATATATATATATATATATATATTGCATATGAGAGAAGTAAGTTCCACTCAACCAGCTCCTTCCTTCAAACAACTGCTCAGTTGAACAGACTTTCAAGAGGATGTTTTCCTGATCACTACAATCTTATCCTGTGCAAGTCTCGGGTTAAGCGTTATCTTTCCCACATATCCGGAAAAACTGCGCCTCTTACTCTTTAACCATCTACCTCGGGTGGCTCCAGGGATTTGTACAGGGTGATCCCCAATGTAAGAAAAAAATGTAAAAGGACGGGGTTATTTTCGTGGATAATTCTCAGGTTTTTGACATCGACCTTGAGTTGATAGTTAATATAAAGTTAATTATATTCCATGAATAAAATAAAACGAACCGATAACTCACCGTCCTGGATATGACGATAAACTACATCCGCATCCTGGGTAAGACGATAAACTACATCCAACAGCAAGGCCTCTCATCAGGAGGTTTTAAGACGCGTGGAAACACCTCTTAATTGCTGGTGTTCCCAGGGCCACCCTAAGCGAGGTTTTAGTACTTGTTAAGGTTCCAGCTATAGGTAAAGAGTTAACCCTCAAAATAATGTCAAAACACTATAAAAGTGTAAAAATGGATTTCAATGCCAGAAATACTTTGTAAAATTTATTACCAGCAATACTTTTTTGAAAAAAAATAATACCAGCAATAAGTTTTTTTTAAATATATTACCAGCTATACTTCAAAAAAATATTACTAGCAATAAATTTAAAAAAAAAAACAAAAAAAAAACAATTAACAGCAATAAAAATCTTGTCCGAATTAAAGAACCAATTGAAGTTGATATGACGTAAAACAAAATAAACCAAGCCAAAGTCATGACACGTGGAACTAGAACAATCTACCCCAGCGAGTAGATTCAGTAGTTAGACCCAAAGAGTGTGAGTTCAATGTCCGGTTAAGGCGATGGAGAACTTGGAGAGGGGATAACTGATAACTGACATCCATTAAACATGGCACATGGAACTAGAACATAAAGGGTTCAGTTCGACGTTCCAACCCTTGAAGAAGGCCGTAGCGTACAACCCAGAAACGTTGTAATAAATATGGCAACAAAGATGTGTATGATAGTCCGAGCAATTTAAGTAGTGTATCTTTTTTGCCATTTTACTGAAAAAGTCGTTCTTTCTTTCTTTCGTTCTTTCTTTCTTTCTTTCTTTCTTTCTTTCATTTTCACATTGAAATCAAACAATCTCTTCCCCACCCGTCTTTCCATGCAATCAAAACAGAATAATCCATTATTTATGAGACAACAATGTTCGCCAAACTCTTGGCTTAGAAGCAGTGGTCTTAAGCGAATTTGGATAGAAGGTCTCTTCATACATGTTTTGCCAAATACATTAATTATGTTATGCGCTACATCTGTCTGTCACTCTGCTTTCAATATGTCCTGTGTGTGTTCAAGTCTCCAAGCCCTCTTTCCTCATTATGTGCTCTAGAAATTTCAACTACCTTTTTCTGATGCTAGGTAAAAGTGATCTTGATTTCTCATAAGTTTCATCTTTTGTATTCTTCAAACTTGAAAGCAGCCGATTTGATAATTACAATAATCATTAAGATTCCTTACAAAAAGTTCAAATATGAACATCGTAAAATTATCGTTACTAGTTTTAACAAGGAAAAATTTCACGAATTTCCTATCATAATATTCTGACGAATCTTAATTTATCAGTTAATGATTTAATATGATCAAGACGACATTCTACGACAATAAAATATTTATAGTAATTCTCCTATTGCTTCATTAAATATTTGAGCTTAACAACTTTTACAAAATCGGGCAGCTGTCGATCTCCACAGACGAAACACTCCCCTTCGGCATAGCCTCGTCTGGGTTCCTCTCCGCCCGGAGACAAGCATAGTTAACTGTAATCGTTAACTGCTCCCCCTCAATATGAGAGAGTGTTGATTAAATAGTCTTAGACCAGACGATCTTGTGGGGGTGTTCAGCTACTCCACAATAATTTATTAGGTATTAGAAAGTGGCATGAAACGCTTCTATTTTTCTTTCATTTTTTTACTGAAACCAAGTAGCGTTACTGATATGTCTTTCTCTACATGTAATCAAAATGGAATAGTCCATTATTTAAGAGATTTTAGCAGGTCGTAACGGTCGTGCGAAATAATGAAGGGCGTGGCAAATAATTATTATGAGGTATTTATATTGAAATCCATTGTCATTTCGTTCATATTTTTTTTATTTTCTTCTTTTCGTGAATTACGTTCATTTTTATTCTTTCATTTCATTCTTCGATATTCAATTATCATTCTTTTTACAGGCAGCTATTAACTGCTCCCCCTCAATATGAGAGAGTGTTGATTAAATAGTCTTAGACCAGACGATCTTGTGGGGGTGTTCAGCTACTCCACAATAATTTATTAGGTATTAGAAAGTGGCATGAAACGCTTCTATTTTTCTTTCATTTTTTTACTGAAACCAAGTAGCGTTACTGATATGTCTTTCTCTACATGTAATCAAAATGGAATAGTCCATTATTTAAGAGATTTTAGCAGGTCGTAACGGTCGTGCGAAATAATGAAGGGCGTGGCAAATAATTATTATGAGGTATTTATATTGAAATCTATTGTCATTTCGTTCATATTTTTTTATTTTCTTCTTTTCGTGAATTACGTTCATTTTTATTCTTTCAATTTTATTCTTCAGTATTCAATTATCATTCCTTTTACAGGCAGCTTTTCTTCTTCTTCTTCTTCTTCTTCTTCTTCTTCTTCTTCTTCTTCTTCTTCTTCTTCTTTCAAGACCCCTAAATCATTTCTTTATTGCACCCGTTATTTTGTGCTTAGGGCGAGAATGGAGAAATTGAACCACGTGTCAGAATGAGACAGAAAAGTGTTGACGGTTTCAGCCGTCTTCTTGCCTCTCGTGTGAGTATCGTTTTACGGAGAAAAGAAACCTAAGTGTTTGTTCATGGACGTGGTGGAGGCCGAGGGAAGAGTTGAGGAAATAGCTACAAAAAAGAAAGAGAACAAAGAAGACAAATATATAATAATAAAAAAAATGAATGGTGATAAGCATGTGATGGAACCGAAGTACACAGAGAGGATAAATAGATAGAAATAGGCAAAAGAAAGAAGCATGGACGTAAGATGGTTAATTTTGTTCATCAAAAACTCTATTGGTTATTTAATGCCGAAATCTAAATATTCGGCGTAAATCTTTATACTCTCAGATAAAGATGATTTTAAGATATATAGTCTGTTGATCATCCAATGTATTATTGTTAATTTTAATATAAAATGTCTTTTTTATATTTATGTGTGGCATTGATTGCCGTTTCACAATATATCGTTACTTGCATTATTTCCATTATTCGGAGTGTTACTCTCATCTTCATTGCAATATTCACAACGTTTCAGCCGTTGTACGCTCTGGTCTTCTTCAGGTGATTGGATTTTTGAACCGAACCCTTTATTTCGTCCACCGGGGTAGATTATTCTAGTTCCAGTCTCAGTTATTTTTCTTTAAACTTTAATTCTCCAAGTTATTTTTCTTTAACTTAACTGTCCAAGTTTTGGTTCGCCACTGCTTGATCTTTGCATAACCGGGTATTGAACTCACATTATTTGGGTCTTGCCACTGGATCTAACCAACGTCTTTATCCACTGGGCCATGTGTCCTTGAGGTATGCGTATGAATTATTGGGACTTATAAATCTAATGTCTCAGTTTGGGACACATACACACGCTCGCGCACAAGCACATATACATGCATACGCAAACAATTTTAGACACACACGCGTGCGCTCACACGTTTATACATGCAGGATAATTTAGTTTTCGAAGGAAAAATTTACAACTCGAAGAAAAATCTACAGCTGAAAAAAGGTGAAGAGGTAGACAAAAGCAGAAATTCATGAACGTGCTCTTGTAAAAGAATGACAATTTCAGGAATACGCATGTGTACAAAACCGATTAAAAGATTGATAATAAAAGGCGCGGATTAAATCTAATTTAAATCCAGAACCCCTGAAGAACAGCATTTTACCAAAAAACATCGATGTCGGGGGAAAAAAAACAACAAAAAATTGATATTTAAAAGTTAAACAATGAGTGATAATCGGATGCCGAAAATCCTCATTTATAACCAACTTTTTCATGGTAAGCGTAATGTAGGCCGTTTTTTGTTTGCGCTTCAGTGACAAACTCAATTACAAAATAAATGCTGCAAATATCCCTATAGAGGTCATCGAACTTGTTGTTGAAAACAGAGCAAACTGGAGAAATACTTGCTACCGAGGTATAACTAACATTGAAACGAATCGTCTGAACCATCTAAGAGAATTAAGAATTAACACTAAATCTCGGGCTTATACACCAGCCCATATGACGGTCAACCCTTCAGCATGTCCCTCGTGTGGATTTGTTTGCAAATCCCGTGCAGGATTATTGCTCATAAGAAACATAAACATAAAAAGCTGAACTGAAAGACACTCAAACGTCAAAAAACGACAGAAGATTCCATCATATATATATATATATATATATATATATATATATATATATATATATATATGTGTGTGTGTGTGTGTGTGTGTGTGTGTGTGTGTGTGTGTGTGTGTGTGTGTGTGTGTGTGAAAATATATAGAAAATAGGAAAGAACTTGTTAGGTAAATAATCCAAAGTTCTTTAATATTTTTGTTATTATTTTTAAAAAACAGTGCTCGATACAAAAGTAGAGCCTAAATATAATTATTTATTCAAAATTATGATTCCATCGCTACATGTTTCAAAACCTCTTTGAAAGTAACTGAGATATTGATACAAATTATTAACCCTTACGCCACTTTTTTTTAAAAATAATTGCTCTAGCCGTTACCACAGTAATTTTAATTTTAATAATGAATATGCTTGAAAAACGCGTAAATTTCAAGAATTAGTTATTCCCCAAAAAATTTCGCTTTAAGATGGAACAGAGCTTGGTACTTTAATTCAATTATATTGTAGTTTTCAGCTCTTGTTTTTTGAAACAAGAGAACTCTTATGTAGCGATGGAATCATATTTTTAAATAAATGATTATATATATATATATATATATATATATATATATATATATATATATATATATATATATATGTGTGTGTGTTTATGTCTTTCGCAGACAGTACTGTTTCGCTGTATCCCGGCTCCTCAGTGCGACCAGACATCAGAATGCCTCAAGCCAGGATCGAACCTGAACTGATTAGTCAGAGCTTCTACCACTGAGTTATCTTCATTCAACAGAGTGAAACAGCTAAATCTAGCGTATTGTTTTTACGAATGTAAACAAATACCAATCAGCCGGAGTGCTCTATTCATCTTACTGAAGAGCTTTGCATTAACGCAGGTGGTTGTTGTTTATAGAATTAGTTTTCTCACTCAACAGTGTTCAATTGAAATATATTTTCAAGAGCAAAATTATGTCATTCACAGACAGTACTTTTTAGCTGAATCACAGCTACTCAGTGCGACTAAACACACACACACACACACACATATACATATATATATATATATATATTAAGAAATGGACAAGGTCCGACAATTTATTTATTAAAGACATTTTTTATGTTTAACGTTGTTTATTTATAGATACAAGTATTTAAGCAAATTTTCTGTTTTATGATAAACAGTATTAAATAACAAAATGAACGAATATTTTCATAAAAATGAAAATTTCTCGGACATTCAGGCCGGTAAATGTTATTTAATACTGTTTACCATAAACAGAGCATTTGCTTAAATACTTGTATCTATAAATAACAACGTTAAACATAAAAAATGTCTTTAATATATATATATATATATATATATATATATATATATATATATGAACTCTCTCGTCGTTTATGATCCCTAAAATTACTTTCAAAATTATGTCTTCAAAAGTTACATGATACGCGAGTTTCCTCGGCATATATGTAAGATTTGAATGAAAAAATGGAAAAAAAACAAAGTTTCTGCGTTTCTTCCGCATATATATTTTATATAAGGCCTAAGTTTCATGAAACCTACAGTCGGATGCTGAGAGCTATACATTTCATGCAACATTCTGTGTTTTGGTCGGCTTTATTCTCTGGGTTAAGTTGAAGATATACATTTGTGGGTTACGGAATTTATTACCCCTTTTAATTTTAAACCAACTGCTTATATTTCAATTATAAATGTTATAAGGCTGTGCGCGAAGCCTTTCAATGATCACCGGAATTGAATACTAGCGTTCCAGTTTTGAACGTGAAATTAAGTTTTAACTAAATTCCTAAAAAAAAAAAAAAACAGCAATGATTTTGAAAAAATATTTTGTGTCATTGTTTACAAAGCAAATTTAACATTCAAGTGGTGTGCAATACCATGCTTCTAAAATCGAATTGACCTGGTGGAGTAGTCTTGGATTAAAAAATACCGTTTAAAAAACAGAGCTTCTATTTGGAAGTGAGTATCCCTAAAAAATAATATTTAAACAAAATAAATTAAAAATAACAAAATGTCGAAGATAAACCGTTTACGACATATATATATATATATATATATATATATATATATATATATATATATTGTCCTCATCTTTGTCGCCATATTTATTACGTTTCGCTCACTAGGGTAAACTGTTCTAGTTCCATGTGTTATGTCCAATGGATATCTGTTATCAGTTATCTCCTGTTAATTCCCCTCTCCAAGTTCTCCATCGCCTTAACCGGGTATCGAACCCACACTCTTTGGGTCATGTCACTGGATCTACCTAAGGCGTTAGTTAGATCCAGTGACAGTACTCAAAGAGTGAATATTTTGGAAGCAAATTTAATGATATCAGTTGAAAAACTTGAACTTTCTTCTGACTGGATCTTCCAACAAGGTAATGATTTTAAGCACACTGCAAAATCTACGAAGGAATGGCTTTCTGGAAAATAATGTAAATACCCTGAAATGGCCAAGTCAGTTCCTAATCGAGAATCTGTGGCGTTATTTGAATACTCAAATCCAATCGAGAGCTCCAACAATGATCGCGAATCTGAAGACCATATGCGAAGAATACTCGGCACCGGGATTGAACTTGCTATTACTATACTTCTAAATTCCTCATACTTCGTTTTTATCCACGAAGCTATATATAGATAACATAATGAGCGTAATCTGCCCGTGTTGATTAACCCTAATTTTGAATTAAACTAAACGTTAACTATATCAAAGATCACTTGAAGAAGTGCGGAGAACACAACGGCGTGAACGTTGCAATAATAACAACGGAGATGAGGATATTAGTCGAAATGTAAATAATGTAATTAATGATAAAACCCATGAATTGAGACAGAATTTTTAATAATTTCATAAATAATTTTTTGCATCTTTTAATCACAACTTTTTTCTTTATTCAGAATAAGAATAACAGTTCATGTCTGTTCTTTGACATTGTCAAAACAACTTGCATTTTATTATCATCACTATTAGCATGGCCCGGCGTTGCCCGTGATTGATTAAAAAATCATACGACTCATACAGCAATCGCTATCACTTGACTTAAAATATTTTTGCCCTTACTTGCCTTTAAAGGAATACCCTTTCCCGTGCTGATGTTGCTACATGCCTTACTTCTTGCCTATCTCACACTGCGAATTTTTTCTAAGCTCTATACTAAACATTAAATCTGTTACGAAAAAAAAACTAAACAAAATGAACACAAAACGATCAGCTTTAAAAAAGGACTCGTAACTGGAAAAATCGAATGAAAAAAGAATGTTAACAACAAATACTTTTTCACACCCAACCCAATTCTGCGGAATCAGAATCAACGTTGAGTTTAAGCAAGCGAATGAGCCAATTGGAGTAAAGTGCCATGCAGATTTAAATTTTTCCCACTTGTAACGAGTGCAGCTATCGATTTTTTTGCAATGCTAGTTAACATTCGTGTCAGTCAGCTGTTGGCTCTCACGCTGGCCAATAGAATCATCCTGCCTATTCGTGGCAGCCAGCTATTGGCTCTCACCCTGGCCAGTACAAAATGACCGCAAACTACATGAAAACTGCCGTAGCAGCATGAAAAAATCGATTATTTCCACTATCGATCGGAGTTGGGATATGCAAAGTCGGTCTTGGCCTTTCCGCTAACCTGGAACATGTGCATGTAAATTTTTATGCAAATCCGTCGAAAATTGCGGCCGTGCATTTTTACACACACACACACACACACACACACACACACACACACACACACACACACACACACACACATCCTGCCTTTTAGAGATTGAGATTGGTAAGTGTTCGCTAAAATTAGCGGTTTTCGACATTTTCTTTTGTCTGCCGCGGATAAAGAGATCTTGCTGTATTCTTCTCAGTAACAAAGTCCTTCCTAACGGATAGGTCTCTGAAGGTAGTTTTCAACAACCCATTCTCAGGGGTCATATCAAGCCATGTAGGCGTCCCCATGGGTCATTTTTCAGACCAACACTTTTTTTTTTTTGCTTTGCACAACTATTCTAGCTAAGAGTATTCTCCGATCATTTATGAATATCTATGTCGATGATACGACGTCATATGGGTGCACTTCTAAATCACAAGATGACCAGAGACGGGCGGCTGATCTCTCATCCGATCTCGCTGTAACAACATAGTGCGTGAAAAATCACTGGTTAGGTTAAATGTCTTGAAAACAAAGGTAGTTACATTTCATCATCGCCAAATGGGGTCTGAATTACCACCAGACTCGTGCGTTGATCACCTATTCCGCCATAAACACTGACCTCATGTGGAACATGTACATAAATGCAGAAGAAATGGTCTCTTCTCAGTATCTTTCCAGTAAGGTCCTGACTGATCGCGCCCGTTTTAGGCCTGATCTGGCTCTTTACAAGAGCCAGATCAGGCCTAAAACGGAGTACTGCGTCATATTTGGGTAGGGACTGCCCAGTCACAACTTTCTGGTCTCGTCAGATGTATCAAAAAATAAATGATCACCTAAGCGTGTATCACACATAGTACATCACTGATTGTTAAATTATGTTTCTTTTTAAAGTTCGCTAATATTAGCGGCCTTCGATATTTTCTTTTGTCTGCCGCGGATAAAAGCATCTTGTATTTTTCTCGGTGACAAATTCCTTCCTTATGAGTAGGTCTCAACAGCCAGTCCTCAGGAGCCATAGCAATCAATGCAGGCGTCCAACATGGGACACTTCTTGGAGTAACACTTTTTACTTTACATAAATAATTTACCTAAGAGTATAAACCGATCATTTATGAATATCTATGTCGATAGTACGATGATATACATGTGCACCACCAAAACTTTCGATGACCAGAGATTGCCAGCTGATCTCTCATCCGATCTCGATCTAACAGCTAAGGTGGTGAGGAAACTAACTGACTGGTTACATTCAATGTCTCAAATACCAGACTATTGTGTCGGTGCATAATTATCAGGCGTTTTTGTTGGCGAGTTATTTGTTAATAAAAATTGCTCTTTTCTTTCCTTTTTTTAATAAAACATATTATTTTATTTTCAGGTTATAAAACGCGTGTCGATAATCATATGCTCCGGAATAATCATTTAAAAAATATTATTGTTGAATAATATGTTTCTTTTTTATATGTTTCTTTTTTCATAATAAATATTGTTTAAATATCGCCTGATAATTATGCACCAACCAATCATCGCTGATCTGACCCCAAACGACCACCAGTCACAATGGTTCGATGTCCCATCGAGTAGGCTTCGCGCCTTGAGACACTATTGGACTTTAAACTCACCCCTGAACGCAAATGGTTCTTGTACATACCTGACTCATCGTTCTGTCTTTTACCTATATAAGAGCCAGATGAAGCCGAAAATGGAATACAGCTGCCATATTTGGACAGGAGCTGCCCAGTCCTCACATTCCAGTTTTGATAGAGTCACAAATCGTCTCCGCGTCCTTGTGGGTGACAAATTATTTTCTATCCTTCATCCCGGTTCGCACAGACAACATGTGGCGTACCTTTCATTGTTCTATCACTACTTCCATAGAAGCGCTCGGACGAACTCCATTCGTTGGTTCCAAACTAAACTTCACAGCTAGGAACCGCCATGCCATATACATTGTAACGAACCGTTCTCAGTCTTTCCCCTTATCCACTGAAGAGATTAATTTTCACTCGAACAGTTTCTTCCTTTGCTCTGTTGTACCGAGTCCCAAAAGGATGTTTCCCGAACACTACAATTTTAATTTGTTCAAGTCTAGGGTTAACCGTTATCTTCACCTCCTATCCGCATAAACTGCCTCTTAGTCTGTAACTCTCACCCCCGAGTGGACCCTCGGCTTTATAAATGGCGAACAACACTGTAAAAAAAATTATAGCTTGATAAAAAACACACTGAAAATATATAGAATTGAAGTCAGAGAGAAAAACAAACAGAAAGATAACGGGATTGTAAGATAGTTCACTGCTTTTTTCAATGGGAGTATCAACTTCATGGTCAGACACTATGAAATCAACTTGTCAAGAAAAATAAATTAATAATGATGGTTGCAAAGAATGAAATCAAATCCAATCTGTGTATACATTTCAGATCTTTATTTATGTGTTTTCTAGGTATGTGTGTGTTTATTTGAGCATGTGTATGTTTGTACGGATTCGGGATATTGGTTCGCGCGCTCAGCTACTTTTTTTTTTCCTTTAAAGCGTTTTCTATAATTATATGAGTCTACGGTTGGCTTTGGTTTTTTCTTTCAAAATTTTGCATATTGTGACTTCGTCCTCGTCTACGCACTCTGATGTTTCATCTTTTTTTTTTCCAGAGTCAACATTTTGACTCCTCCGTTCCTGCCCTGTCGGCAGGATTTTAAAAAGGACTTTGCATCGAAATTTAATCCGCCATTTTTTTCTGTTTTAACCAAAACGTACATTTTTTTCTTATTAAATTTATTTTGGTTTCTTTTAGAATTAAAATAACTGTATCTCTGTCTATATGTATCATGTACGTATATACATCCTGTCGACACCCATGTGGAATATAAGACCCCAGCGTCACCAAGCAAGATGTTGCCGCTGTATGTTTCTGGAGCAAGTAGCAATATGGCTTTCGCTTTTCTGGGTCAACTGCTGTTATATAAATTATGAAAATTATTGCTGAAATATCAAGCTTTAGATAAGAATAGGGATGCTCGCGCTGTTACTTTGGTTATCTCGAAACCAAATGACAGGCTTTGTCATACTGTTCTTCACCACAAATTAAAAGGTTATTGTATTTATTGTCGACTTTTTAAACTGATTCACTCTTTCTTATAAAATCGCGAAGTGAAAGATGTCTTGAATAACGACTCTTCTATATATTTTTACATTTAGGCAGGTAACAGACAGAACTCAATTATTGCACTTACGTTGTTTCCTAATTTTCTTCACGAACTTTCTGATGCCAATTCTCAGTCAGTATATATACTGATGACAAAACTATTTACTCCTGTCTTAACAGTAGCTGACTTCAAAAATGACCTGCAGTCAACTGAGGCAAGGAATGGCGTGTTAATTTTAACGCCTCCAAATCGCAACCGCTATCTTTAAATCGCCTGAGAAAACTTGTTATGGTCCGGTTCCTTGTACCACGGCGATAGTCCAAGGTAGAACCAATAAAGAAGAACTCGAAGGCGGATATGGAATAACAGATATATTACAAACAGGTTTAGTAGTAATTGTCTGAACGCGAATCTGTTTCGGACTGCCTCTGACTCGACTGACTGACGGACAGACTCCTGACAGACTTCTGACGGACCTCACTCCAGATTTCAGACTGAACAGTATTTAATCACCCCCCGCCACGAGCGCATCATGTGGCACAAGGCCGGTTTAACATGGGATCTCCGAGCCCGTGGGCTCGGCTAAAAATATGCTCTTTGAACCCGTATAAACGGATTCAGGGTCGGTTTACCTTCCCGGAACTCCGCCCTTCGGCGTAGCCTCGTTCAGGTTCCTCCCCGCCCGAAGGCAGAGACTTCAACCGATCAGCCGGTCAGTCGGTCGCAGTATTTATTTAGTATTCCATTATATTATTATGGGTAAGGTCCCATAACAGAACTCTTTTTACTTTCCATCAGCATGGCTGATGCTAACCTCCTTGAGAGTAAGTAATTACCCCTTCAAAATTTGAAATGCAAATATTATATTGAATCAATTGCTAAGTCTGCTGCTAAGAAAAATGGTTGGGTGTGTCGTGCTAAAGAATGTTTCTCGCCAGAATCCATATGTATAAGTCTACTATTCTTCATAAAATCAAAAGAATTTGCATTGTTATTGGGCATGACCTGGCATCTCGGCTTCAGTCCCTTTCCAACCGTCGTAATGTTGCTTCCCTGTGCCTTTTCTATTAAAAAAAAAAAAGAATTCATGGTAATTGTTCTGCCGTCATCTCGACTACAGTCACTTCTACAAATATTTTCATGTCAACTGCTCTGACAAAATACTTTAACTGGTACCCAGCTGCATGAATTTAAACGTGCTACTAGGTTGGCATCTAGGTCCCATCCCTTTCAATGTCGAAACAGTTAAATGTAACAGCCTCTCCTACACCAACAGCTTCTTCTCTCGCACTTCCCGACAGTGGAACTCTCTTCCACTTACTTGCTTCTCTGATAACTATAATCTTCAAATATTCAGATGTTATGTCAATCGACATCTTCTTGTACCTTGATCTTGATCGCCCGTCCTTCTCTGTATCCTTTCCGGAAACATCCCTCTTTAGTCTCTCTCTCTTTCTCTCTCTCTCTCTCTCAATCTCTGTAACCCTTTGCGAGCTAGTGGGTCTGCCGCCTTGCTTGGGGCGAAATGCTTAAAAAATTGTTTCCTGAAGCTCGAGTTTTTCAAACATGCTTCTAGATTATCTCATTAATACAGGTGCCCCTATATATATATATATACATATATATATATATAATTAATTTAGTAGATTTCTCTCTCTCACTCTCTCTCTCTCTCTAAACATATTCACACACACACACACACGTGCATATAAATATATATATATATATATATATATATATATATATATATATATATATATATATAGTATTTTCATGACAACTGTTCCGACGAGCTACATTCGTTGGTTCCAGACCGCATGAATTTAAGCGTGCTACTAGGTTTATATATATATATATATATATATATATATATATATATATATATATATATATATATATATATATATAATTTTTCTCGTGTGCACACACAGACACACACACACACACACATATATATATATATATCATTCTTTTCGTACAAGCGTCCCCTGAGGATCCTATCATTGAATCAACGTTATTTCTTATCTTAATATATATATATATATATATATATATATATATATATATATATATATGACATCCCTAACCCTAACTCTAACCCTACTCGATGTAATCAGATCGCAACTACGTAATTATTCAGATGACCCAACTATTAAACTTAATAGCAGGTCACTCTGGTAAGACAAAGCAAATCTGACAGCTGCTCTTCAAAAGGATATGAATGATTAACTTGAGCATGTAATGATTTTTCAATTTTAACGCCTACAAAAGAAACCTGAATTTATTTAATCAGCATCAAAATCATTTTCTTTCTGCCATAAGTATCACTGATGCAAATCTCAAAGAGAGTAACATTTTGCGTCTCTGCTTGGGTTCACATTGATGAAGTGGAGCGATTATGTTGCACCCACGGGTTCATCTTGCTCCTTTATAAATCAGCCATTTGTCCGTGTATTGGATACTGCTGCTATATTTTGTCTACTGTTCTTACTATATATCGCTTGAGAAAATTCAAAGAAGTGACTGTGATGTAATCGATCCAGACCTGACATCTCGACTCTGTTTTATTGTTGATGTTGATAGATGCAACCGTAATTTCTATTCTCGCCTGTGGAAATCCCGTCGTATTTATTACGACACTTCCATCTAAAATCATAAAAAAATTAAATACAACATCAATCGCCATTTCCTTCTTTCTAAGCCCTGTTCATTAATTATTCTTATTCCTCGCTGAATTGTTTTGTATTAATCGTCATTTTAATATTTGTATTGTTGGAGTTTTTATATAAAAATCTATTGCTGTTACTTATTCTATTAAAATGTATTTTTAACTTTCGTATTGTTTTTGTTTGTGAGTTCACTATTTGCCCATAGTTGAGGCTCTAACAGGTGCTAACACCTCGGGTCAGGGTAGACCTGGGATCAACAGCAATAAAGAAATGATTCAATGCTCTTCAAAATCTTCAATTTCCCGATCAGAAGACATTCTATTGGATGATATCTATCGTCATACTAGCAATTAGGTGGAGGTTCTACGCTCCTCAAAACTTACCATGACCCGATCAAAAGTCTTGCTGCCGGTTTTAGTTTATCGTCATACGTAGGACGACAATTAAGACGTTGTTCCTCGCTCCTCAAAACCTACAATCTTCCGATCAGAGGTCTTGCTGCCGGATGTAGTTCATCGTCATACCCAGGACGACAATTAAGTGGTTGTTCCTTGCTCCTTAAAACCTCCAATCCCCTGATCAGAGAACTTGTTACCGGATTTAATTTATCCTAATACGCAGGACGATAATTAAGACTGTTCCACGCTTCTCACAACCTCTAATTTCCCATGCAGAGACCTTGTTGCTGGACAAACGATTTTGGCATACTTTGTAAAATTTACTATGCAGGTTAGCGGTTTCTTCCATGTGAATGTGGGCGGTGTCGCAGGTATGACTGGGTACCCTTTGTTTATTACATGTCATTACTAAAGCCACTTGTCACTTTCCACATCGACATCCTTGCATATATTAAAACCTTTTTAGAAAATAAGGATACAGATCCACCGATGTATTACCTCTGAAATATTTAATAATTGACAGAATCGATTCTTTGGACGCATCCTAGAATTTTCGAGCTGGCGTCTACATAAATGCGCTTTATAGAAACAGGATACAAGTTTCCAGAATGTAAAATCTCTTTGTCCGCGTCCATTTTTATACTTGGCGATGGCAACCTTAAGATCTCAAAGCCACAGATAAGAGATGAATCTGATCCTATTGAATCTGTATTAGCTAAAACGGAAGACCTACTCTGGTAAGTTTAAACGTGTGGGTGACGTCAGTTTGGCATCTTTACGATAGCATTACGTTAATTAACTGGGATTGCGCGCTGGCGCTCGTGATCTTCATGCCAAATAAATGTGTATATTATTGGAATGGAATGGCTAACACAAGGCGGAGAAAATAATAAACACGAAATAAAATGGGAATTAACGCCAGCTGTACCAGTTGCTTTTACGCATTCAACATACGTACAGATACATACACACGCGACCACATTCAAATACACACACACGCACACGGACAAAGGTGTCTCTATATACAATAATATCGTGTAAAATTTGCTATATTTATAGTTAAGAGTTCTCAATATCTGGGATAGATCGTTTGTACATATAAACAGTGTGGACACAGAAATAAATACAACAAAATGACTCAGCTTCACGTCTTATGTGAGCATCAGGCCAAGGGCTACCCGTCTTTGTTTAGATTCTATATATAGGCTACTCCGGGCTAATTGTAAAAGTCAGGAGTGGGAAAAGGTTTTTAATAGTTTTTGTTGTGTTAAGGTAATTTATAGTTTTTGAATTTAAAATTGTTATGTATTTTATATTTATTTTGGCTTTGTTTGGTTTGGTTTATAGCATATCAACAAAAAAAAATTGTCTGCATTAAATAAGGCATTGAGCCTTATTTAATGCAGACAAAATTTTTATTGCTGGTAATTTTCCAAAAATAAATTGCTGCTAATATTTTTTTTCCAAAAACATTTTTTTGCTATTAAATTTTTCCTAAAAAATGTATTACTACATTTTTTTTCAAAAAATATATTGCTGCTAATATTTTTCTTTCCTCAAAAATGTATTGGTGATAATATTTGTTTTCAAAAATTCATCACTGGTAATATTTCTTTACAAAAATGTATTGATGGTATTAAAATAAATTCATACAATTTCATAGTGTTTTGACACCATTTTGGGGACGACTATTTACCCATAGCTAGGACCGAAAAAGGTGCAACCCACCTAAGTGATACTGGACCCGGGAACAGCTGCAATTAAGAAGTGGTTCCACGCTCCTCAAAAACTCCTGATCATAGGCCTTGCTGTTGGATGTAGTTTATCGTCTTACCCAGGACACCTCATTTGCGTGGGGTCTTACGCCGCTGCAGAGGTGCAGTCGGCGTATCTGAAGCCCCAGCCAATAGGTCGGATATTTATTTTATCTTATTTATTTGTCGTTATAACAAGATTGATTTTTTTCATACAATCAGTACTCAGAGACGCCGATCTAAAACTCTGAGTTTGCTGGTAATCGCTAAGATCAATAAGAGCTGTAGAATATCCTGGTCATATATATATATATATATATATATATATATATATATATATATATATATATATATATATATATATATATATATATATATATATATATATATATATATATATATATATCACGTCAGTTTCTGACAGCTTAGTTGATTCAGTTATAAAATTTTGTGCGATAATCTTATGGCATTTAAGACCCGCTAGTGATAACGAGGCCACATATGGAGCAAGTGTGAGGATTGCGAGATGAGATCACTGTTAGATTGGCTGACCTTTTAGTTCTGGCTATAGGACGGTTCCGTATAGGATACAGGTTCGATTCCTGCCGGAGGACGAATATTTTCTATGAAATTTTCTCGAACATTCAAGCCGGTAAATGTTATTAATACCGTTTATTATAAAACAGAGCATTTAGTTAAATATTGGTATCTAGAAAAATAGTGTATAAGCATAAAAATGACTTAAAATAATTGTTGGACTTTATCCATTTCATAATGTTTGACGTCATTTGTTTACATTTGGATACGCTTTCATGTATATATATATATATATATATATATATATATATATATATATATATGTATATATGTGTGTGTGTGTGTGTTCGCGCGCGTGTGTGTACGTGTTTGTGCCGCAAGCAGACTTCCTGATATTAAATTAAATGCATATCTCGCAATCTCTGCGAAAATCCTTTGTGCGAGACGACCAGCGGTACACTGATATCTATATGCATGCTTATATATATATATATATATATATATATATATATATATATATATATATATATATATATATATATATGTATCTGTGTGTGTGTGTGTGTGTGTGTGCGTGTGTGTTTGTGTACGTAATTGCCCGTCTGTGTGTGAGTAAGAGAGCATTTAAACGTGACGTGTCCAGTGACATGCACATCTGGTTGTGAGCCAACGTTGCAAAACCGTGTAAAAAATGTGTTG
>CAHIKZ030004391.1:707500-737500 GCA_903632075.3 Acanthosepion pharaonis | reverse complement strand
TGATGATGATGATGATTGTTATATAATGAAATCAATATTAAATAAAAATAGCGTAATGGTATTCGCTAATAATCTACATGAGGAGACGATTCCAACTTGCACCATAGACAAGACACTGAAAACAATAACGTATTGACCCTAGTCTTTCGCGTGAGATTTGCTTATAAGAACGTGTTGGGAAGCCATCGATATTTGCCTTAGAAATCTTCCTTCCTTATGGCTTGAAAGCACTGTCTTGTCTCATCTTATAACCAGGTCAGATTATAACCTCTCTTCCTGAAACTGTAAATAAAGCTGTGCTCGGCATTAGCTTCAATATAAAACCAAAAGTTAGATCTGTAGATGTTGAAGAAACCTGGTATAGGAATTAAATACCCTACCCAGCCATAGGTTTGGTTTGGTCCGGTTTGTTTTGCTTTACGGTATGTCAACCTCAATGGGTTATTTAATGCCGACAAGATTTTATGAAATTATTTTTTAGTAATTTTTTTTCCAAAATGTATTGCCGGTAAATTTTTTCCAAATAGTATTGCTGTTATTAATACCTATTTTTATACTTTCATAGTATTTTGACCTTTTTTGGAGGAGTAACTATTTTCCCATAGGCGGGACCCTGACAGGTGCTACCAGCACAGGTCAGCTACCTCGCCCTAGGAGACGGCCGTAGTCATAACTGAGTAACCCGTCATTGTTATTCAAAATAGATTTGTCCTCTTGAGCGGCAGAGTCTCCCAATAAAACTTTGATCTCTATAAGAAACGTCCGACAAATTCTCGTTGAATCGGGCTAGGTGGATTGATTGGTTGATTTGATTTGTCCAACATTTAAAGGTTATTTAAAGTCAGCAGATATTTTTATATTGTAAGATTTTTTCTGGGGATAATATCTGCTGAGAGATATGGCGGATTTATACATTTTTCATACACATCGTAATTAAATATAACGAACCCAACTTGAATTGAAACTTAGCTCTCGAAATGATATTTTCGATATTACTTTATAATATTATAGAGTACACCAGCAGACGGTTGAAGATTACAGAACCTGGTGTACCTAAGCGTTCGCTAGATAGAGTTTCTCTCCAGAATGAATGTTCTCGATTGACTATAGCTCATAAGAAAATTGTATCTACTAAGTAAAATGGTATAGAAATTAGATACCGTACCCCACCCTAGGAGAGGACCGTATTTGTAACTGGGTAACCAGTCATTGTTATTAAAGGGGATGTTTACTTTTGGTCGGCGGGGACTCCCAATGAAACTACCTGGCAAGATTTATAAATCTCGCAGAATTGCCCCACTGTACAAGTGGGCGTGTCCGGTGAGAAGTCAAATTCTTTACTTACAACACTTTCTAATTTTGTATATTTGTAGAATTCATTTTAGGCTGACGGCCTCATCACGTTGAAACCTGTTAAATATCTGGGAAGTGTTTTAATAAAGGACGGAAAACGCAACATTGGAATTCGAAGATACTGAAAGATGCCATCCAAAATCTAAGCAAAGTATTAAGTAATAGAAAAAAAATCGCTTGAATCAAGGAAAATCCTATTGACCTGTAATATCAGATCTCTTATATGGCAGTGAATTTTAAATAATCATATTACTGATGGAGAAGAGACTAAATAGAACAGAAATCTGGGCCTACAGACGTATTATGAGGATAGCATGGACCGAACATGTGAGCAACAATATAGTTTTATAGAAAATGGAAATAAAAAGAAAACTTATACCTAACATAAGAACGAGGTAGTTGAATGTCCTAAGACACATAATGAGGAATGAGGGTTCGGAAAATCTTATACTCACAGGGCAGATTGATGGCAATAGAGAAACAGCACATAAGATACCTTGGAAGCTTGAGTAAATGGATGGCGGAAAAGAGATTAGAAAAAACAAAATATGTTAAGAGCTACAAAGGATAAGAACTTTTGGAGAGCCATGATCGCCAACGCCCTGAAGGGGAGGGTACATAGAAGATGTAAGCGAAGTTGATGATATTTTTTAAGAAAACTTCGCTAAGTTTTATCTTTCAACGATCAAACTCTTGAATTACATTCCTTGTAAATATTATATGCTATTTTTGTTCCTTACTTATTGCACTTACCCTTGAAATGTCAAAGGTTGTCACTCTCGCAAAAGTTTCCTTGCTTGTTGTGCTAATCAAGGAGTTCTATTACCCATTCGTATTGTCCGTAAGCCCTCGCTGTCTAAGGTGTCAAACAAAGTAAAATAAATAAAATATATAATACTAAAAAAAAAAAAAAAAAACCCACACGCATATGGCGCATGAGATTACAGTGACTAAAATGCCTTTATTTATTCGGAATAGAAAAACAGATAAATTTACTACCTCTCTTTTTTTGTCTTTTCTCTATTTGCTGTGAATGTTTAAATACGCTGACGTGATAAAGCTGCGGCAGTGTCGTGAGAACTGTTATTGTTTCTCGTTTCTTGTGACAAATTTTTCCAGCCGAATCCAGCAAGCAGATCACGAAGAATGCGAATTTTTCTACTCGACGTTCGCGAAAAGTAGAAAATCTTATTTGCCCGAGGCTAAATAAATGATTATTATATAACGATTTCACACCAAAAGTCTTGCCAAAGAAACAAAATACAAAAAAAAAAAATGGACAAAAAAAAAACCAGAAAGAAATTAAACAAACGAAGCAAGTCAACAGGAAAGAAAACGAACCAAAAAAAATGACAACGAACTTTATTGTTATCAGCGCAAACGAACAAAAGAGGAAAAGTTCACGACTCGAGTTACTTGGAGAAGCAAATGGAAGACAAAACGAAAACAAAATACGTGAAAGACAAAGAATTAAGAAATAAAAATAAAACAATTTATAACACAATGAAATAAAAATATATTTTAAAGGGAAATTTTCAGATTAAAACGCTGCTAAACAATGTCTAGTTGATTGAAGGGCTGTAAAAACGGTGTATAATTTGAATGCTTTGATTTCTAATTTCTAATTAAGACAAAATTCACCGGAAGTTGTCATTTTAATGTAAGTGATTTCCTCGTATTGCAACACACAGACTCACGAACATGAATTCACATCCTCACACATTACCACAACATATATTTATATGCACACAATTTACCAAACTTGCTAAAATCTGACGGAACCCTAACAACATTAGAAACAATTGTAGTGCCAATAAATCGAAACGTCTCTCTCTTTAAAATGAACGCTCGAAATTCTTATATTTACTGAAGATAGCAAATTGCGATATAAGAAACTTACCTAAACAACAATTTCTAAAGCCAATATATTTGATATGTTCAAAAGTCCTCAGCGTTTAATATACCCTGAAGTCTCCAGCTTTCATTTAAAAGAATAAATTAAAAGGTATTGACTAAAAAGTATGGATGTCGTCGTAATGAAGTGCATATGGACGAGGAAAATTGAATCCGTTTAATATCCTACACAACAATGGTTTTAATACCAGAGCCGAATCGGTATTCTCGCCTTGGCAGCCAGCCTCGGAGAAGAAATTCAACGATTTCAAAACTGTTTTACTTTAGAGTTGGCAATTCTACCAATTTGCCTCCGACAGAAACCACGACAGAAACATATAGCGTGTAAAGGGTTGTGACCATGTCGAGAGAGGTTGTGACCCTGTCGTAAAGAGGGCGTGGCCATATTAACTACAGGTAAGGAATACACAGATGATGAATCTTTTTTGCTGGAAATATCTATACAAATATATGTATTCAGAAACATGTATCAGCGCAACCGTACATGCACGAGTAAGTTCATAAATATATATATATATATATATATATATATATTATTTTAAGACATTTTTATGTTTATACACTCTTTTTATAGATACAAATATTTAAGTAAATTCTCTGTTTATAGAACCCGATAATGCGCAAAGAGATACTCCCACGGTGGTTAGCATCAGCCATGTTGATCGAAAGTCAAAAAGAGTCTCTCAAATGATTAGTATAGATCAGTTCACTTTTAGAGGCGTTAAAACTGACAAGCGTTTTTTGGCCCCATTTAACAAGAGACTGAGAGTTTTTTGACTGACAATTTGACCTCATCAGGCTGATCAGATTTAGTATCGAGACAAGAGTAAATGATTGTATCATCAGCATAGATATAAAGTTGAAAGCTGACGTCATCAGGAAGGTCGTTAATGAAAATAGAACCACACACACATATATGTGTGTATGTGAGTGTGTGTGCGTGTGTCTGTGTGTGCGAATATCTAGATAAATAAAAACTCTTCAAAGTATGAAAACGCTTCCTGTAACATAATATATATATATATATATATATATATATATATATATATATATATATATATTGATTTTAGGATATTACAGCGAAAACGTAAAACTCACTATACAGTTGCTGTCTCGTTTCGATGCGTGTCAAATACATCTCATCAGGCAATTGCAAATTACTCATCTCATACATACATACATACATATATATATATATATATATATATATATATATATATTGAACAATAAAAAAAATATAAAAAAATTAAAATCTCCAGACACACTGGGTTGTAGATAAATATTCTTCCGTTTTTTTTATTAATATTATTTCATTTAGAGTAGTCATGTCTATGTGACCACGAATATATATATATATATATATATATATCTATGTGACCACGAATATGAATATGTATATATATATATATATATATATATATATATATATATATATACATAAAAAGGTTAATGGCTAGAGTTGAATTAGACTAAGAAACAGTAGTATAAAAAAGTGCTCAATACACGTATCTAAAAAATTTAAATATAACATATAGAGCTTTTAACTTTAATAAAAATATTAAAGTAAACACGCACACACACACACACACACATATATCTATATCTATCTATATCTATCTATCTATATTCTCTATCTATCTATCTATCTATATATATATATATATATATATATATATATATATATATATATGAAATAAAATAAAAATATAAAAAGTAAATATAAGTGAAAATAAATATATTATTTCCAGCACTTGAAAATTGCTTCAGTATGAATCTCAGTGTTGTGCAATTAATGTAAGATATTAGATATATATATATATATATATATATATATATATATATATATATATATATATATATATATATATATATATATATGTCTGTGTGTGTGTGAATATAAAGTAAATTATAAATTACAAGTAATTTGAAACTATATGCACATATACAGATGAGTAAATAAATATTCATTTAAGGTGTAAACAAAACAGTGGTCAATATAGTTAAACGGAGATACAAACTATATATATATATATATATATATATATATATATATATATATATATATATATATATATATATATACGTGTGTGTGTGTGTGCAGGTAAACAGATATAGACATGTTCTGAGAAGAAAACTCATAGGAAGGTAGTTTGAATAAAATTAAATTTAAGAACTCCTGATATAAATATACATATAAATATGTGTGTCTGGTGTAACAGTAAATTTGTCCAATTGATAGATTAAACTCTGAGCCGCTGTATCTGACAAATGATTAAATATATCTTACTGGAATTCTCCGAGGTTTTATAACACTACTGGACTCTACTTTGAGCAATAAGAATGCATAATTACTCTCTAAGCTCAAGAGAGCTATCGGGATCAAAACGAAAATGGCAGGTTCATGATTAATTAATCATAGCTAACAATCCGAAGTTCAAAAAGTATTGAAATAAGTTTCAAATATATATTTATTATTCCAGAATCATTTTCCAAGTTATTTAAGATGATCTTCGCCCTATATAACTTACTAATCTTCTGTTTTGGTGTAACAAGGTGCCTCACAGGTTTCACGTACGATTTCATACTGTCATAGCTGAAAACCCTCTTTTGCGTGCCATTTGTTCTCTTTAGCTCTAAGTTGTAATGAGGATCCTTCTTGCTGTTGTGACCTCTTGTACGAGATTTACTCTCTAGCGTTGTGTTGCCTTTTTTAAAAACTTATTCACCGTTCTCTTGATATTTCTTAAATGGACTTCGAAGATAAAAGCCAGAGTCTAAATGTTGGTATCATTATTGAAGGCATGAATGATCTTTTTCCTCTCAGAGTTGCTCAGTTGGGAAGAAATAGTAGGGCGATTCTAAACCTGCTCCCTTTCTTGCAGAATAACTCAAATGGTTTTTCTGTTATTCTTACGACGAATGCTTCCAAGGTGGCCAAACTTCTTATCTGAAAACCCGTGAAAAAGAAACTCAGCCTAGTAAGTCTTTAGATATTAATCAATTTGTGGGATGGAGAAATATGCTGTTACACGATTCGGACAATTTTGTTGTTACACATATATATATATATATATATATATATATATATATATATATATATATATATATGAAGAGGAATCGATATGAACCCACACACACACACACATATATATATATATATATATATATATATATATATATATATGTGTGTGTATATATATATATATATATATATATATATATATATATATATATATATATATACGTATGTGGCATATATATATATATATGTGTGTGTGTGTTTGTGGGAACAGTAATTGATATGAACAGATATATATATATATATATATGTGTGTGTGCATGTATATATATATATATATATATATATATATATATATATATATATATATATATATATATATATATATATATATAAAAGAGAGTGAACTGTACTTCTGACGCTCAAAGCCATAACAGACCAACACGAAAGTGCGTGACAAAACTCTCTTCTGTCCTGAAGGCAACACGAGTGCATGTTGAATGTTCCGGTGTCTAACACATTTTAAAAGCCAGAAGAACTGCAAGAATTCGTAGTCTTTGACAACGGAAATATTTCTTTGTCCTATTGAATGCCGGGATATAAATGCTGATGAAACAAAAAAAAATATCACCTCACAACTGATAGTTTTGTACTAGACGAGACTTGCTTGACAATTTGATTCTCCAGTTCCCAGTATCTGTGCAGAAAATATGTGCTTACAATTAAAGAAAATGCGACATAGCTAAAAACATCTGATGATGGAATTTTTAAATATTCATGATTCGAAAAATTAATTCCAGGAATGGCCCAAAACACTTTACTTACTGGTCAAATATATTTGAAGACGACAATAAACAGGAGCGAGCAATTACGCAAATTCTGCTTTCACAGGAATATTCTTGAAATTAAATTGTCAGAACTTGATGCACCAATTTTAAAGAAATATTTTATATTCCCAAATCTTGTGTTAGGGTCTTACGCGCATTAAATTCTTACATTGGCTACACATGAACCACACTATCTGGTAGGATAACTTGCCCCTAGTTAACCTATTCAGTCCTTTGATATCAGCGCAGGAAGTTTAGCTATATGTTCTTTGCGGTTTTCGATGATCACAACTTCTAATAAATAAGTACAAAAAATTCGAATTCTACATATGTTCAATCATAAGCCATTTTCGATATAGCTGACGTAACTTTTGTTCCTGATGATGACCCAAAAATTGTCGAAAGAGCCAGAACGACGATAAAATATATGGTCAATTAATTATTGTTGGTCGACGTTTCTCTGGTGTCCCCCAAGGAAAAATGATTTTATTGTTGGAATTAGCATTAATTATACAACAGAACGTGGGAGGAAAGTGGATTCTTAGGCCGACACCAAGTGAGAATAGTCTGTTTCAAGTATCAACGTAATCCATAAAACATGTGTGTTGTATTTTGGCTCGACTAATTATATATGTTGGGGAGTGGTGTATTGTGGGTAGTAAAATCTATCGCATTATCCGATAATTATAGGGTGTTTGAGAAAAGGCTATGTTTCACGTTATTCTTGATGGTTTTGAGTAGAAATAATTGTGAATCAGAATCTATTTATTTAGAGGTATTTTATTAATGACGTTTGTGAATTTTTTTACTGTTAATCTGAACAAAATTGGATACACAGCGTTTGTATATATATATATATATATATATATATATATATATATATATATATATATATATATGTATAAACAAAAGACAGGAGTAACAACTATTTTTAGACTTGATAAAATTACTCAGAGCATTAAACACATTGGGGAAGGGCAGTTTTCGTTTTGTTTTATTCATTTTGTTCCTTTACAGATATACTCTACGTAAAAATAATTTAAAACGACACACATAGAACACACACACACATATATATATATATATATATATATATATATATATATATATATATATATATATATAAGAAATTTTGAAAAAAACAAAAAAAATCCTTAAATGTAGTTAAATGAAAGAAATGTCGACGTCTGACGTTTCGGTTTATTAAACCTTTTTCAAGACAATATTCATCAAAATACAATTCAGTTCAATATGACAAATACGATGGACATAAAAACAAATAAGGATTTTTGTTTGTTTTTCAAAATTTCTTCATTCTGTCGGATTTATATCCATTTACACTTGCTTATATATATATATATATATATATATATATATATATATATATATATATATGTGTGTGTGTGTGTGTGTGTGTGTGTGTGTGTGTATTCTTTAACGATTGAAATTATTAAGCTACTATTTTATTTCTTAACTCCTTAGTGTTTATAAATCCTGCAGGGAAGCTCTTGAAGGTTTAAATAGGCATTCAAATGGGGTAATTTTGAATTTCTTTCCTATGTAATTTGTTTATGTTCTGTTATAATAAATACACTGAGCTCTCATTATGAATCAGTTTTAATATTTTATATTATTTGGATTCACTTGGGTTATATACCAACGGATTATTACATACACACACACACACACGCGCGCGCGCACGCACGCACGCACGCACGCACACACACTCACACATCCTGCCTTTTAGAGATAGAGATTGGTAAGTGTTCGCTAAAATTAGCGGTGTTCGACATTTTCTTTTGTCTGCCGCGGATAAAGAGATATTGCTGTATTCTTCTCAGTGACAAAGTCCTTCCTAACGGATAGGTCTCTGAAGGTAATTTTCAACAGCCCATTCTCAGGGGCCATATCAATCCATGTAGGCGTCCCGATGGGTCATTTGTCAGACCAACACTTTTTTTTTTTTTGCTTTGCACAACTATTCTAGCTAAGAGTATTCTCCGATCATTTATGAATATCTATGTCGATGATACGACGTCATATGGGTGCACAAGATGACCAGAGACTGGTGGCTGATCTCTCATCCAATCTCGCTGTAACAACATAGTGCGTGAAAAATCACTGGTTAGGTTAAATGTCTTGAAAACAAAGGTAGTTACATTTCATCATCGCCAAATGGGGTCTGAATTACCACCAGACTCGTGCGTTGATCACCTATTCCGCCATAAACACTGACCTCATGTGGAACATGTACATAAATGCAGAAGAAATGGTCTCTTCACCAGTATCTTTCCAATAAGGTCCTGACTGATCGCGCTATCCACTGACTTTACAAGAGCCAGATCAGACCTAAAACGGAGTACTGCGTCATATTTGGGTAGGGATAGTATTAATAAAAACCCTGCACTTAAATCAGACAATAAAAGGGAATAATTGTGTAATTGTAGAAACCTAGAAGACTGCCCATTAGAAAATAAATGCTGCATTAAATCTGTGGTATACCAATGTACTATATCATCCACTGAGAGTCCTAGCACTAATATGATATACATTGGGTCCACGAAGAATAATTTTAAAGATAGATGGAGGCGGCATAAGTGCTCTTTCAATAATATAAATAAAAGAAATCAGACTTCTCTATCTAAATATTTTTGGCAACTGAAGGAAACAAATAGGACACCTAAAGTAAAATGGAAAATTATAAACAGTGCTAGAACAAGTAAAACTTAGGATGACCCATGCCCTTTGTGCCTCCATGAGAAATTGCACATTATTAAGCTTCTAAATAATAATAATCTATTAAACAATAGACATGGGTTAACGGTTTTCTGTCGACATCATCAGATTTATGGTTTGAATTATTAGCTAAAAACAAGCATACAATATAATAACTTGATTAATCCAGAGCCCAATCATCAAATTCATGGTCTGAATAATTAGCTAAGAACAAGCATAAAATATAATAACTTTCATAATCCATAGCCCAAATAAATAGTTTAAATACCCTACAAAAAAGATAACCCTTTATGAAGTCGTCAAAAAACAAACCTTACGGCAGTTTTTTATATGCAAAAATCCCTTTCATAAAAAATAAAATAAATAAATCTCCATAGACACGCATGCCAGACTAGGGTTAATACATCTTCCGTTTCAAATTTAGACACCCCCACCTTTCCCTGACTTGACATCCATGAAAGTAACTCTATATTGATACTTATTATTAACACCCAACACACGCTTACCCAATTTAAACAATTCGCCCTAGCTGTTACCATGGAAATTTTGATTTCAATTATTAAAACACGTAAATTTCAGAAATACGTTATTCCCAAAAAATTTCGCTTGAAGATGGAACAGACCTTACTTTAACTCAATTTTAATTCAAATAATTATATCGAAGTTTTCGGCTCTTGTTTTGAAACATGAGACCTCTTATGTCGCGAGTTGGAATCATATTTTTCAATAAATAATTATATATATATATATATATATATATATATATATATATATATTCCGAGTATAACAGCAACATTATCCAAATCGTGTAACAGCATAATTGTTCATCCCACAAAATGTTTAATATCTAAAAACACAAAACTAATTGAGTTTATTTTTTCCAGGTTTTCAGATAAGACGTTTAGCCATCTTGACGGCAATTCTTGTAAAAATTACTGAAAAACGCTTTCTGTTATTCAGTTAAAAAGAGAACAGGTTTTTGTTGTCAAACCCACTGTCTTCCCAAATGAGGAATGGTAAGAGGAAAAAGATAATTAAGGCCTTCATTAATGGTAACAATATTCATACTCTGGCTTCGTAATGGAAAGACTCTGTTCTAAAGCCTCCCATTTCAGACTTTAATCAAGATGCTGGTAACTATCGATGGGTGTCAACGTTATCAATATCAGCTTTATTAGCCTCGTTCTGGATATTAGCTATGCAGAGATTTGTCTTGCCAGCGTTGTTTCCTCTGTTCAAGAGCAGTATATTTGACTTTCTTTTTCAGATTTTTGTTGTTCTTTCGTTCTGTTTTGGTTTCCTACAGAATCTAATAAACGTAAATCTCGTTTGTATTTAAAAACTTTTATGAGTGAATAGCTTTCCTTTCTTTTTACGTGTTGTTTGACTAATTGTATCTTCCAGTCCTTTGTTGCTTCCATGTATGTTAGTATGCCAATAGTTGTTGACTTGTATGAAAACTCTAGCTGAATAAGACCTCTTCAACCTTCTTTACGGGGTATGTATAGAAGGTCTACATCAGCTTCATTATTATTATTATTATTATTATTATCATAATTATTTTTATTTTCTTTGATTTCTGGCGTTTACACATTTCTTTGCGGGTCCCGCCCAGGGACCTAAGGTTAGAAATGATATCATGACACTTTCCACTGACAAAAAAAAAAAAAATTACATAGATAAAGCCCTTCGTAAAGTGTGGGCTGTACTTTTCAGAACAATTTTTTGTATCTCCTTGAGGCATGGATATCCAGGAATCCCTTCAATTAGTCTACTGCAATCTTTTCCAACCATTCCTAGGGATCCAACTACAAAAGGGATTGTTGATGTTCCCATATGCCACATTTTCGAGATTTCTATTTCAAGGTCCTTGTATTTTGACAGCTTTTTTAATATTTTCAAAGATACATTGCAGTCAGCAGGGACTGCCATATCAATAAGGAGGCAACGTTTTTGTCTGTGGTCTTTAATAACAATATCTGGGAGGTTGGCTTTGATTATTATTATTAGTATTATTATTATTATTATTTCCTTTGAATTTACTTGGATGCATATTTTATTCAGAGTCTCAACCAGAGATCTAAAGTCAGAAATGGCTTCATGACATTTTTCACTGATCATTTTTGAAAAAAAAAATCTAAGATCACAAATATTTGATATAGATAAAGCTCTTCGTAATGTGTGAGTTGTGCTTTCGAGTACAATTATTTGTAAGTCTTTAAGACATCTGCTAACTGGGATCACTTCAATGAGTATATCGGAACATTTTCCATTCAAACTAAGGGCTCCAACAACAGCCTGAATGATTGATCTGCTCATGTGTACAAACTCTGAGGTTTCGACTTCAAGATCCTTGTATTTTGATATTCCTCTGAAGATCTTCGAAGATACAATATTATTTTTCTTCTTCTTCTTCTTCTTCTTCTTCTTCTTCTTCTTATTATTATTATTATTATTATTATTATTATTATTGTTGCTGTTGTTGTATTTCCTTTTGTTTCAGGTGTATACTCATTTCTTTCCGGGTCCCAACCAAAGACCTAAGGTCAGAAATGGCATCATGACATTTTCCACAGGGCAGTTTTGAAAAAAATCGCACATATTTTACATAGATAAAGGCCTTCGTAAGGTGTTGGCTGTACTTTTGTATTTCTTTAATGAATAGACTACCAGGGCTTCCTTCAATGGGTCTATTGCAATCTTTTCCAATCAATCCGAGGGCTCCAACTACAACTGGAATTTTTAATGTCCTCATGCGCCACATGTTTCATAATCCTTATATTTTGATAGTATTTGAGGATCTTCAAAGAGACATTGCCGGAACTGCCATATCAATAAGGATGTACATTTTGTCTTTGCGGTGTTTAATCACGATGCTAGTGCGATTACCTTTGATTGCCCTGTCTGTGTGTATTGTAAAGCCCTATAAAATTCTTACAGGTCCTGTCCCCGTAATCGGGTCTGGGTGGTGTTCATACCAATTTCTTGCAGTTTCCTTTCCATAAGCGTTGCAGTTTTCAAGTGCAGATATTGGCCCCCTATTATTATTATTATTATTATCATTATTATTATTATTATTATTATTATTATTATTATTATTATTATCTTGAAATATGGCGTATTCGTGTAATTATCATTTTTATGAATAAGATTATCAGCGTGACTATAGCAAATGTTTATATTATCTTCTCCGTATATTGTGACTGCGGATGTTGTGCCATTTTAAAGACGATCTCTTTCTTAATTACTTGTACATGCAACGTGGAAGACGATCAGTGTTTTTCATCGGCAATGCATCTGCCTCTAATTTGTATCAGACACGCACGATTCAAGCAAACAATCCGAAGTGATAATAAAAAAATAATAAAAATAAATATGTTTTTCGTAAACAAAGAAAATGATCGCAAACAAATCCTATATTATATATATATATATATATATATATATATATATATTCGTTTTCGTTCTCGAAAAAAATAAATACACTAATTAAAAAAGAAACATCGGCTCATTTTCTAATTAACTCGGATTAAACTTTAAATAGATTTCGTTCGTTTTTTTTTTGTTTTTTTTTGTTCTTATATTCTGAAATGGCTAACTTATCACGCTTTGCAACACAATGTTTATTTCAATTAATTAATTTTAATTTAATTCAATTCTAATCACAGGAAATGAATTAGATGCTCAGGCTTATTTACGGTTTATTTATGGCAATAATTTCTGACCAAAAAAATAAGTCAATTTAATTGGGAGATGACGAGGAATAAGTGTTCTCATTTCTTATCACGTGCGCAATAAAGTATTATTGTAAGAAGGGCTGATGAAACTATTGGAATTTTCTAACCAAATCTAAGATGGAATTTTAATATCGCCTGGAACAAGCGGTGGAAAAATCTGCACACATTGAACTGAACACAACAATAAGGAAGTTTTAAGTTTTGGGGAATTATTATTCAGTTAATTAAACTTCATTTGAAGAAGCGTTTTATTGAGGAACAAATTCAAATATATTCTGATTTACTAAGAGAAACTTAGGTGTGTCACTAGACAGAAAGTATGGAGCACCGAATGAAGTCTAACTCATGTTTTATATGATTCCAAATACATATATACCAGGTGCACCAGCAAAATTATTTGTAACAGCAAAAGAGTCTAAATTTACATTAAACACTGAACTGTGGTATCTTAGAAATGATTAAAAATATCTTACTGGAATACTTCGATGTTTTTATAAAACTATTGGTCTCTGCTTTGAGCAATAAGAAATATTTCTTAACAGAAGAATCGTGATCAAATCGATCATATACGAAAATGACATGTTCATCAATAATTAATCATAGTTAAGGATCGGTAGGTCAGGAAAGATTGAAATGAAGTTCAAATATATATATATATATATATATATATATATATATATATATATATATATATATATATATATATTCTTTTAACGTTTAAAACGATTAAGCTACTATTTTATTTTATTTCTTAACTCCTTAATGTTTATAAATCCTGCAAGGAAGCACTTATAGGTTGAAATAGGTATTCAAATGGGGTAATTTTGAATTTCTTTCCTATGTAATTTGTTTATGTTCTGTTATAATAAATACACTGAGCTCTCATTATGGATCAGTTTTAATATTTTATATTATTAGGATTCACTTGGGTTATATACCAACGGATTATATATATATATATATATATATATATATATATATATATATATATATATATATATATTTTTTTCAATCTTAGAAATGTAACTCTAAAATACAAAGTTCCGTTCCAATATTCAAGCGATGCGAAGAATAAACTTAGGTTATTCATTTTTTATTTCATTTTTTATTCAGTTTTGTTTTCATTTTTTATGATTGAATTTGAATTGAAGTTTTATGTTTAAAGACATGGTGTTGTGATTATTATATATTAAAAATAGAAATATATATATATATATATATATATATATATATATATATATATATATATATATATATATATTATGTAATGGACATATATATATATTTTATATATATGGCCATTACATAATATTACATATATATGTGTTGGGTGTATCAATATAGAGTTTCTTTCATGGATGTCAAGTCAGGGAAAGGTGGGGGTGTCTAAATTTGAAACGGAAGATGTATTCACCCTTGTCTGGCATGCCAGACTAGGGTTAATACATCTTTATACTTATTATTAACACCCAACACACGCCTACCCAATTTAAACAATTCACCCGAGCTGTTACCATGGAAATTTTGATTTCAATTATTAAAACACGTAAATTTCAGAAATACGTTATTCCCAAAAAGATTTCGCTTGAAGATGGAACAGAGCTTCCTTTAACTCAATTTAATTCAAATAATTATATTGAAGTTTTCGGCTCTTGTTTTGAAACATGAGACCTCTTATGTCGCGAGTTGGAATCATATTTTTAAAATAAATAATTATATTTATGCTCTACTTTTTTGTATCGAGCACTATTTTTTAAAAATAATAACTAAAATACTAAGGAACTTTGGATTATTTACCTAACCAGTTCCTTCCTTTTTTCTATATATTTTCATATATATATATATATATATATATATATATATATATATATATATATATATATATTTTTTTTCTTGGAGGCATTGGTCCCTTTCGCTTATTTTTTTACTATTTCTTTCTCAGCCTCAGAGATGTGTGCTACATACACATTTTGAAGTCCATATATTTGTACAAATAGACATAGAATTTTATATGAGAAAAACTTTTCAGACTAAAGTTATAGACAATTTAATATAATTAATCTTTCTTAAAAGGGAAGCAATTTACGCATTTCCTCTACTTGCGCTTTTTATTCAACAAAAAACAACAAAAAACATCATGTTCGGACATTCTTACAGAGATTAAGCAGTTTGATAATTAACCAAACCTGAAAGACCCGCAAAGCATGAACTTCGTCTCAAAAGGGTTAATCGATAGATTAAAGGCTACTGATAAGATTTAACCAGGTTCAATGCTGTTTTCTTAGTAAAATGTAAAAATTAAAAAACCGCCAATGTCCAATTCCTGTTTGGAACACAAAGATAGGATCAAAACTCCTGATGTATCCAAGAAGGAATGTTAAAACAAAAAAAATCTTGCTGGGTCAATTCGTCAGAATTTAGGAAATGGATGAGGTTAGATTTGCAGAAACGCACATTTAAATTTTGGTCGAATAAAAAAAAAGAATCACTCTTGAAAAACTTCTGCTCGAAAAGTTGTTTTGCGCTCATTGTACAGCAATAAAATAAAAGAAAAAAAAACAATTTAAATTTAATTAAATACAGAAAAATGAGACAATATAAATTCTGAGGATTTTTCTTCTTGATGTGCAATGTCATCTCCGAAAAAATGCGATAATGGCCCTACACAATTTCCTGTCCTTTGTAGCGCTTAATAAATTTTGTCTTTTTGTTATTTCTCCTAAATACTGTTCCGCCATCCACTTACTCAAGCTCATTCTTCTTATTCTGTGTGCGGTGTCTCTTCAGGGCATAGACGATCATGGCTCTCCACGGCATCCTGTCTTTCGTTGTTTTCATAAATTTTGTCTTTTTGTTATTTCTCCTAAATCATGTTTCCCCATCCATTTACTCAAGCTCATTTTTTTTTCTTCTGTGTGCGGTGTCTCTTCAGAGCGTAGACGATCATGGCTCTCCACGGCATCCTGTCTTTCGTTGTTTTTCATAAATTTTGTCTTTTTGTTATTTCTCCTAAATCATGTTTCCCCATCCATTTACTCAAGCTCATTTTTTTTCTTCTGTGTGCGGTGTCCCTTCAGAGCGTAGACGATCATGGCTCTCCACGGCATCCTGTCTTTAGTAGTTTTTCATAAATTTTGTCTTTTTGTTATTTCTCCTAAATCATGTTTCCGAATCCATTTACTCAAGCTCATTTTTTTTTCTTCTGTGTGCTGTGTCTCTTCAGAGCGTAGACGATCATGGCTCTCCACGGCATCCTGTCTTTCGTAGTTTTCATAAATTTTGTCTTTTGTTATTTCTCCTAAATCATGTTTCCCCATCCATTTACTCAAGCTCATTTTTTTCTTCTATGTGCTGTGTCTCTTCAGATCCTGCGTAGACGATCATGGCTCTCCATTTACTCAAGCTCATCCTGTGTGCGGTGTCTTTCGTTGTTTTCATAAATTTTCCTGTCTTTTGTTATTTCTCCCTAAATCATGTTTCCCCCATCCATTTACTCAAGCTCATTTTTTTTTTTCTTTGTGCGGTGTCTCTTCAGAGCGTAGACGATCATGGCTCTCCACTGCATCCTGTCTTTCGTTGTTTTTCATAAATTTTGTCTTTTGTTATTTCTCCTAAATCATGTTTCCCCATCCATTTACTCAAGCTCATTTTTTTTCTGTGTGCGGTGTCTTCTGTGTCTCCACTGCATCCCTGTCTTTCTTCAGAGCGTAGACGATCATGGCTCTCCACGAGCATCCTGTCTTTTGTCTTCTTTTTCATAAATTTTGTCTTTTTTATTATTTCTCCTAAATCATGTTTCCCCATCCATTTACTCAAGCTCATTTTTTTTCTTCTGTGTGCGGTGTCTCTTCAGAGCGTAGACGATCATGGCTCTCCACGGCATCCTGTCTTTTGTTCTTTTCATAAATTTTGTCTTTTTTGTTATTTCTCCTAAATCATGTTTCCCCATCCATTTACTCAAGCTCATTTTTTTTCTTCTGTGTGTGGTGTCTCTTCAGAGCGTAGACGATCATGGCTCTCCACGGCATCCTGTCTTTCGTAGTTTTTCATAAATTTTTGTCTTTTTGTTATTTCTCCTAAATCATGTTTCCCCATCCATTTACTCAAGCTCATTTTTTTCTTCTGTGTGCGGTGTCTCTTCAGAGCGTAGACTCATGGCTCTCCACGGCATCCTGTCTTTTGTAGTTTTCATAAATTTTGTCTTTTTTGTTATTTCTCCTAAATCATGTTTCCCCATCCATTTACTCAAGCTTCATTTTTTTCTTCTGTGCTGTCTCCAGAGCGTAGACGATCATCCTGTCCTGTCTTTTGTAGTTTTTCATAAATTTTGTCTTTTTGTTATTTCTCCTAAATCATGTTTCCCCCATCCATTTACTCAAGCTCATTTTTTTTCTTCTGTGTGCGGTGTCTCTTCAGAGCGTAGACGATCATGGCTCTCCACGGCATCCTGTCTTTCGTAGTTTTTCATAAATTTTGTCTTTTTGTTATTTCTCCTAAATCATGTTTCCCCATCCATTTACTCAAGCTCATTTTTTTCTTCTGTGTGCGGTGTCTCTTCAGAGCGTAGACGATCATGGCTCTCCACTGCATCCTGTCTTTCGTAGTTTTTCATAAATTTTGTCTTTTTGTTATTTCTCCTAAATCATGTTTCCCCATCCATTTACTCAAGCTCATTTTTTTTCTTCTGTGTGCGGTGTCTCTTCAGAGCGTAGACGATCATGGCTCTCCACTGCATCCTGTCTTTCGTAGTTTTTCATAAATTTTGTCTTTTTGTTATTTCTCCTAAATCATGTTTCCCCATCCATTTACTCAAGCTCATTTTTTTTTTCTTCTGTGTGCTGTCTCTTCAGAGCGTAGACGATCATCTCTCCACGGCATCCTTCTTTTTGTAGTTTTCATAAATTTTGTCTTTTGTTATTTCTCCTAAATCATGTTTCCCCATCCATTTACTCAAGCTCATTTTTTTTCTTCTGTGTGCGGTGTCTCTTCAGAGCGTAGACGATCATGGCTCTCCACGGCATCCTGTCTTTCGTAGTTTTTCATAAATTTTGTCTTTTTGTTATTTCTCCTAAATCATGTTTCCCCATCCATTTACTCAAGCTCATTTTTTTTTTCTTCTGTGCGGTGTCTCTTCAGAGCGTAGACGATCATGGCTCTCCACGGCATCCTGTCTTTCGTTGTTTTTCATAAATTTTGTCTTTTTGTTATTTCTCCTAAATCATGTTTCCCCATCCATTTACTCAAGCTCTTTTTTTCTTCTGTGTGCGGTGTCTCTTCAGAGCGTAGACGATCATGGCTCTCCACGGCATCCTGTCTTTCGTAGTTTTTTTCATAAATTTTGTCTTTTGTTGTTTCTCCTAAATCATTTTCTCCATTTAAAGCTCATTTTTTTCTTCTGTGTTTCCCCATCCATTTACGATCAAGGCTCTCATTTTTTTTTTCTTCATAAATTTTGTCTTTTTGTTATTTCTCCTAAATCATGTTTCCCCATCCATTTACTCAAGCTCATTTTTTTCTTCTGTGCGGTGTCTCTTCAGAGCGTAGACGATCATGGCTCTCCACGGCATCCTGTCTTTCGTAGTTTTTCATAAATTTTGTCTTTTTGTTATTTCTCCTAAATCATGTTTCCCCATCCATTTACTCAAGCTCATTTTTTTTCTTCTGTGTGCGGTGTCTCTTCAGAGCGTAGACGATCATGGCTCTCCACGGCATCCTGTCTTTTGTAGTTTTTCATAAATTTTGTCTTTTGTTATTTCTCCCAAATCATGTTTCCCCATCCATTTACTCAAGCTCATTTTTTTTTCTTCTGTGTGCAGTGTCTCTTCAGAGCGTAGACGATCATGGCTCTCCACGGCATCCTGTCTTTCGTAGTTTTCATAAATTTTGTCTTTTTTTTTATTTCTCCTAAATCATGTTTCCCCATCCATTTACTCAAGCTCATTTTTTTTTTCTGTGTGCGGTGTCTCTTCAGAGCGTAGACGATCATGGCTCTCCACTGCATCCTGTCTTTCGTAGTTTTCATAAATTTTGTCTTTTTTGTTATTTCTCTAAATCATGTTTCCCCATCCATTTACTCAAGCTCATTTTTTTCTCTGTGTGGTGTCTCTTCAGAGCGTAGACGATCATGGCTCTCCACGGCATCCTGTCTTTTGTAGTTTTTCATAAATTTTGTCTTTTTGTTATTTCTCCTAAATCATGTTTCCCCCATCCATTTACTCAAGCTCATTTTTTTTTCTTCTGTGTGCGGTGTCTCTTCAGAGCGTAGACGATCATGGCTCTCCACTGCATCCTGTCTTTCGTAGTTTTTCATAAATTTTGTCTTTTTGTTATTTCTCCTAAATCATGTTTCCCCATCCATTTACTCAAGCTCATTTTTTTTTCTTCTGTGTGCGGTGTCTCTTCAGAGCGTAGACGATCATGGCTCTCCACGGCATCCTGTCTTTCGTAGTTTTTCATAAATTTTGTCTTTTTGTTATTTCTCCTAAATCAATCCATTTACAAGCTCATTTTTTTTCTTCTGTGCGGTGTCTCTCTTCAGTTTTGGCTCACGGCCCTGTCTTTCGTAGTTTTTCATAAATTTTGTCCAAATTTTTTTCCCCATCCATTTACTCAAGCTCATTTTTTTTTCTTCTGTGTGTGGTGTCTCTTCAGAGCGTAGACGATCATGGCTCTCCACGGCATCCTGTCTTTCGTAGTTTTCATAAATTTTGTCTTTTGTTATTTCTCCTAAATCATGTTTCCCCATCCATTTACTCAAGCTCATTTTTTTTTTTCTGTCTCTTCAGAGCGTAGACGATCATGGCTCTCCACGGCATCCTGTCTTTCGTAGTTTTTTCTCTCCTCATTTTTTTTCTTCTGTGTGTGGTGTCTCTTCAGAGCGTAGACGATCATGGCTCTCCACGGCATCCTGTCTTTCGTATAAATTTTTCTTTTTTTCTCCTAAATCATGTTTCCCATCCATTTAAATTTTTTTTTTTCTTCTGTCTTTCTTCAGAGCGTAGACGATCATGGCTCTCCACTCCTGTCTTTTCGTAGTTTTTCATAAATTTTGTCTTTTGTTATTTCTTCCTAAATCATGTTTCCCCATCCATTTACTCAAGCTCATTTTTTTCTTCTGTGTGCAGTGTCTCTTCAGAGCGTAGACGATCATGGCTCTCCACGGCATCCTGTCTTTCGTAGTTTTTCATAAATTTTGTCTTTTTGTTATTTCTCCTAAATCATGTTTCCCCATCCATTTACTCAAGCTCATTTTTTTTCTTCTGTGTGCGGTGTCTCTTCAGAGCGTAGACGATCATGGCTCTCCACGGCATCCTGTCTTTCGTAGTTTTTCATAAATTTTGTCTTTTTGTTATTTCTCCTAAATCATGTTTCCCCCATCCATTTACTCAAGCTCATTTTTTTTTTGTCTCTTCAGAGCGTAGACGATCGATCCTGTCTTTCGTAGTTTTCATTTCCTTTACTTTTTTTCTTCTGTGTGCGGTGTTTTAGACGATCAAATTTTGTCTTTTTTGTTTTTTTCTCCTCTAAATCATGTTTCCCCATCCATTTACTCAAGCTCATTTTTTTTTCTTCTGTGTGCGGTGTCTCTTCAGAGCGTAGACGATCATGGCTCTCCACGCATCCTGTCTTTTGTAGTTTTTCATAAATTTTGTCTTTTTTGTTATTTCTCCTAAATCATGTTTCCCCATCCATTTACTCAAGCTCATTTTTTTTCTTCTGTGTGCAGTGTGTCTCTTCAAGCTAGACATTTTTTTCCTTCTTTCGTAGTTTTTTCTGTGCGGTTATTTCTTCAGTTTCCCCCATCCATTTACTCCAAGCTCATTTTTTTTTCTTCTGTGTGCGGTAGAATCGATCATGCTCTCCACAATCTCTTCTCCTTTGTAGCTCTTAATAAATTTTGATTTTTTTTATTATTTCTCCTAAATATTGCTACGCCATATCAAATTCGCCTCATAGTTTAAACTTTGTTTTCCTCTGAATATTGCCTTCAATCTATCCCATGAGTATTACATTTCCCAAGCCCTCTTTCCTCATTATATACTCTAGCAATGTCAACTCTCTCTTCCTGACCTTAAAAATGTTTTCATTTCTGTCTCCATTTTCTTTAAAACTTCTTCACATATACGGTTCATTGTATCCTGAGACTCCTACCATCTCTGTAGTTTCCACTCTGTTCTTCATCTTTGAGGAGATTGCCAACATTCACTGCTATACATGGTTCCAGATATCACGTAAGATTTCAGTATTCTTGATTTGTTTTTGGTTTTTTTTTAATTTTTTTTTTTTGTTTTTTTTTTCGAATGAAATTTTCCTTTTCTTTTAAACATTTCACACCAAGCAGGGAAGGAGTGCCACTAGCACGCAAGGGGTTAAAGAGGATTGGGAACATGAGTAAAGAAGAGTGTTTGAGGAAAGGATACAGAGAAGAACTGGGAACAAGTTGTCAGATGTCGATTGCTTATTTGAAGATTATAGTTTTCAGAGATGTAAGTAAGGGGAAGGGAGTTCTACAGATGGGAAGATATAAAAAGTTGTTTGAATAGAAATGGTTACATTTAACCGTTTCGACAGTGAAAGGGTGGTACCGAGATGCCAAACTAGTAGCTCGCTTAAATTCATGAAGTCTGGGGACCAGCGGAAGCATCTAGCCGGAAAATACTTATAGAAGAGGCAGAGAGAAGACACGGCACGTCTGTGAGAACGCTACTGTAGACTAGAGGCCAGAGCAGGACATATCACATTACATATTTGTCTCTGGATTTTCTCGATGACCTCTAGACTTACAGCGGGGGGGTGGCGCCAGACCGAATGGTTGATTTATAGATTTTAAGGATAGCCTTATATGGGAAAAACTTTCTGACGCGACACAGAGAACCAATTTCTCTTGCGGTAAATGAAGCTATTGAGTCTATGTATTTGTTACACCTCATATCAGCGGATAGAGTGAGATCAAGTAGGCGCAGCGAGCTGCTTTGAGCTATATTTTATTGATATATATATATATATATATATATATATTTCTCTTAATCATTTATTAACGTTAACAACGAACAGTTAAATTACAAAACTGTGCTTGGATTAAACGAAAATTACTTACAATATTACATATAATACATTCCTTCTTGTCATTAATTTTGACCACAGGTCTAACTAGTTAAATAAATGCAATGCAAAAATTTCAAAGATTAGGCCTTGACTTTAGTAGTGTAAAGTTGGATTAGAATTTAGAACAGCAAAAGATATAAAGAAGAATTAACAAGGGATAAATCTCTACTCCTGTTCAAAAGACAGGCAAGGAATGTAATCACGGCGATAGGGGAACTTATTTATTTCTATAATGAGAAAAACAAAATATTATATATTTCAAAGATTTAGGCGGAGACGCTAGAAGTATAAAGTTAAAGTAGAATTTAGAAGAATCCTAAACGGTAACAAAGGTTAAACCTCTACCCCTATTCAAAGAAGGGAGGAGTGACAACCAAACGAGAAGTTTCTCATTCGTACAGACATTGAATAGTGCTTTCAAATCTGGTCTCATGTTTCTGCTATATATAGAGAGAGATTCTTGATGAAAGGAAGAGGTTTCTGCAATATTATTGGTCTTATAAAATGCGCGCAACATTACGACCTAACGTGCGCAAGTGAAATATTTGCGTTGTCGTCTATAACGATATTTACGAGCGCGTCAATAACGGCAAACGCGTTAAGGAAACTTTCATTACGGATAGAATTTACTTAAAGGAAAGATAAATGAGCTTATCTTCATAACCTGTCCAGTGGCAAACGATGCTGGTGGCGCCAGGGGTGGCGGTCTCGCCATAGCCACCGAAACCGTGATATGACCCCTGGTCGGCGGCTGATGAAGACAGGGTATCTCACGTGCTTACACACGTTGTATGTTAAAAAAAATTAACCTGGTATCTTCGCTTCAATCACTTTCCCACCAAAGCAATGTTACTTCCTTATGTTATTCTGCTTTCGCAACTGAATACATGGTAGATGATACTCAGCTTTTGCGAATAGACATGTTTGTGTGGACATAATTACTGGAGACGGTGATATGTGTATTTTATGTTGTAGTTTTGTTGATATTATATTTTGGAATACAGTTTGATTTAAAAAAAAACAAATCATCAGATATGGCTTAATATCAGAAAAGAGATCTTTCATGTTGGTTGTTTGGCCTGGCTTAGCGGCAAAACAAACTCCATAAGTTATTTAATACGTATATATAAATAATTTGAACAATGTTATGGCTTCAACTGAATATATTTTGAATGCAATTGTATGCCTTCAGCTACAAATAAAAATGTTATGTTGCTTTAAAAAATTATTGTTGCTAATTTTGTAGTAAATAGGTATTATTGCTAATTGTTTTGCTTTTATCATATAAATGTATTACTTTTATTTTTATTATAAATAATTATTTTTATAGTTTCAAAGTGTTTTGTTTAGGGCATCACAATTTGCCCATAGCTGGCACCCTAACTGTTGCTACCACCTCAGGTCAGTGTGAACATGGGGACAATAGCAATTAAAAGATGGTTGTAAATGGATTGTAGATTGGAAATAATTCATCACACACAAGCCCGGGTAGACGCTTTTGAACTATACCAAGACAAGTAAGTTAACACTGGGCAACTCTATCGAAATATTTCTTAGATGAAAATGAATATTTTCTTTATTTAAAATTACCTTTCTCTATCTGTAGATACATGAAATGGCGTTTAAAATGTCCTAAAAATATAAACGTTGTATTTAAAGTTTTAAATACATTCTGAATATATTTAACTTTACCTTCGATAGAAGTACTTGCGATTTGTTTTTTTGAAGCACTCAAAATGGCCGATTACATCACCCGTGTGTTTGCACGACAAAGCCAAGGGACATTTGTCAATCACTCCTTCAAATTGATCGAGAGATGTGTTTTTTTTACCAGATAAGCTTTAGATCGATAGGTTAGCGAGAGTGTTTTCGCCTTAAGCTAGAGAGATAGCAAAATGAGAAAGAAAGATTTGCTGAGAAGAAATGCGGAGTATCTTGCTTACTCATATCAAATGAGTGAAAGCTTAGCAGACATCTTAATTCGACCAAAGGTCACAGCATTATGTAGGAAACAAACGCATTGTCTCCGATATTTTTTTTTCTTTTTCTACGGTAAGGTTCATCCAATAAACAAGCTGAGAGATACTTAAAAAGGAGCGTTACTGTTAAAATGGTAACAAAGAATGAGAAGTGCGATATGAATGAAAAAGATGGCTGAAAGAATTCACTTCTTACGAGGAAAAGCAGGATGACAGGCTTGATGATTTTCTGTTTGTAGCGTTCAGGAAAATACCCGAGTTGATATCTTTTTTTTTTTGAAAAATCATTTCCTCATGTGTGCAAGGGGTTAGACAGGGTGAACCTGAAAGAGACGTCTGAGAATATAGAGGATTAAAGAAAGGACAAAGGATGAATGGGATTCAAGAAAAAAGAAAATGACGATTGATGTTGCATTTAATTTTTTGAATATTGTAGTTACCAGGAAAGCAAGTAAAGTTCCACAGCCGGCAAGTGCGAGAAAAGAAAAGGTTTGGAATAGAAGTGACGGTTGCATTTATCCATTTAAATCGTAAAAGAGTGGAGCTTTGATGTCAATCTAGTAGCAAGCTTAAATCTACGTAGTCGGGGACCAGGGAGAAAATGTCATCAGAGCAGTTGCTATGAAAATATTTGTAGAAAGGACTAAGATAAGACACGTCACATAGGTGAGAAACGGATTGACGTCAAGATCACAAGTTAGGATCGAATACGTTATAGATCTTTTTTTTTTGATTTTGTCAAGAAGTTCCAGATATAAACAGGGCCAGATAGAGCAACACTATTAAATGGACAGAAGAATGATAGATTTGTAACAGTGCAAGATAGATTCTAACGAGAAAACGCAATGACCCAAATTTCCTTGCAGTAGATACAGCTATTGATTCGCTGGAGTTGCTCCACTTCAATCAATGGGTAACTTGGGGCCAACGGTTATGTTTCGAAATTATTTTAAGGGATATTCAGTGGGAATAATTGTAGATCCGGATGTAGTTTTTGAGCTAAATATTTATATTTTATAGTACTGTTTGTTTAACGTTACAGGTCACCAAAATGACCGTTAAAATAATACAATAGACTACTCACAATGCCTCACTGACCTTTATATATAAATAGTCGAACAAAAACACACCGTATATGGCCTGACTATTGCGTTTATCATGAAATCGACTGTTCCCTCTGGGCGCTGAATTCATTGTCCCCTATATATATATATATATATATATATATATATATATATATATATATATATGTCGTATTCGACATTCGACGTTCGAGGTCAAACAGCTCAGTTCCTATGAACTGACAGTCAGAAACCAGCACATATATTTTTGCAGAACCGACCACACTTTTTGAATCGCTGAATAGAGAGACATGGCGCACTACGTGCCACAAGGTCCCCAAATGACTCTCTAAAGGTTTTGAAACCCAGAGTTGTCCTTCTCCTAGACCAGTTGCCATCCAAGGCTATAGAACCCAGTCTGTCCTGCTATTTACCCACAGCTGGAAGGAGAAGAAGAGGATTCACACCTTTCCCAAGTGTATTAGCACGTGAGTGAATGTAATGGATTCGACCGAATTCGAACTCAGCTCTCCTGTTCTTCAATCCTAGCCGCTATCCACTGCAACACACACACACACACACACACACATATATATATATATATATATATATATATATATATATATATATATATTATTCTATACAAAGCCTTCACTACTATAATCTAATCATATTGGTCTATGTCTATAATCTGTTGGTTCCTCGGAACTGAACTGAATTTGACCCTCATACGACGAATACGACGGAGAGTCCATCATATATATATATATATATATATATATATATATACATACGAGCAGAATGACCCGGCGTTCAAAAATCGTACGGCTCTTACAGCAATCGCTATAAATTGACTTCAAATATTTTTGCCCTTCCTTGCCTTTAAAAGAGTGCCCTTTGCCGTGCTGATGTTGCTGCATGCCTTACTTCTTGCCTATCTCACACTGAATTTTTTTCTAAGCTCTATACTAAACATTAAATCTGTTACGAAAAAAGAACTAAACAAAATGAACACAAAACGATCAGCTTTAAAAAAGGACTCGTAACTGGAAAATCCGAATGAAAAAAGAATGTTAACATCAAATACTTTTTCACACCCAACCCAGTTCTGCGGACTCACAATCAACGTTGAGTTTAAGCAAGCGAATGAGCCAATTGGAGTAGTGCCATGCCGATTTAAATTTTTACCACTTTTGACTAATGCAGCTATCGATTTTTTTTTTATGCTTGCATGCTAGTTAACATTCGTGTCAGTCAGCTGTTGGCTCTCACGCTGGCCAATTAAATCTTTCTGCCTATTCGAGGCAGCCAGCTATTAGCTATCAATCTGGCTAGTAGAAAATGGCCGCAAAATACATGAAAACTCCCGTAAAAGCATGAAAAAATCGATTATTTCCACTATCGATGGGAGTTGGGAAATGCAATGTCAGTCTTGGCCTTCTACTAACTTGGAGCATGTGCATGTAAATTTTGGTGCAAATCCGTCGAAAATTGCGGCCGTGCATTTGTTACACACACACACACACACACACACACACACACACATCCTGCCTTTTATAGATAGAGATAAACGATATTCAGTCCCCCCCCACACACACACGAGGGTGTCATGTGGCACAAGGCGTTTTTAACGTGGGCATTCCGAGTCCGTGGGCTCGGCCAAAAATATGCCCATTGAACCCGTATAAACGGGTTCAGGGCCGGTTTTACCTCCCGAAAGAGACTCCGCCCTTCGGCGGAGCCTCCTTCGGGTTCCTCCCGTCCGTAGGAAGAGAGTTCAACCGGACAGTCGGTTCACAAGTGAACGACTGACTGATAGATAGAGATAGACACACACGTAAGGTGTGAAAGCAAGTGCGATATCTCATCAGCCACTAAGCAGGAGATTTAACACAGTTTCGATGTCTAAGGCGGTACTGCCCCACCAGCAGCTTTTGCCACCGGAGATTTTATTGCTTTGGTATACGTGTCCGCCTGTTGCGATTAAATTTTACGACTGCAAATGAAATTATTAACGTTGTGTTAAAATACACAACGCGATCTTAGCGAACGTTATTAATGATATGAAATGGAAGGTAAACAGAAGTGTTTCACGTCGGAAGTAGCATTGAGTTAAAAGCATGATTTTATTTAATGTTATTTATTTTCGATCTTAATTGGAAAGAAGTTCAACACAAACACTGGATGGACAATATCAAACAATGGCCAGGAATGACTAAACCAAAATTACTGATGGCTGCCGTTGATAAACCTGCGTGGAGGAGATTCAGCGTGGCATTTGCATTTGGATGCCCCTGACAATTACAAAAGTAAAAGGGATGATGATGATTTTGGATCTTGACCAGATCCATCTCGATGCCTGTTGAGCTGTGGTCTGGAGTCGATGTGAAGGACATTTCAGGTCCCGGCCATTGATGTCCTCCAACAAAAGGAAAGGAGCGATTGACTGTCCGGGGAATCCACGTCATCCGACCTCAATAGGTAGCAGATGACATGTCCACGCAGTCGGATCGGAACGATTCGTAGCGGCGATTTATCCCACGTGAAACTCCTCATTGTCTTCACCCCCAAGCGGCCGTTCTTTGAATCAGACCCGGCTACAATGCCAGGACACACACACACACATATATATATATATATATATATATATATTATCATCCACAGACAGATTGTTTCAATGTTTCACAGCTTATCAGTGTGACTAGTCATCCGATTGCCTCAAGTCAGGATCGAAACCCGACCGATCCGTCTTAACGAAAAGTCTTGCATATAATCCCATTTTTCCTTTCATTTCGTTGTTGGAAGTGTTACCTGATGATCCGGAGTCCTTTAAAAAGGATTTTGGTGAAATAAATTATTGTAATGGTACCTTAAAGTGGTCTGTTTTTTTTTTCATTAAATTTATATATTATATATATATATATATATATATATATATATATATATATATATATATATATATATATATATATATGAAAAAGCTCACAGTTAACCTGTAGAAAAAAGACAATATTTATGAATATAAATGACAATAGGAATACTAATATTTGCCGACGCGTTTCGTCCATTTGAACGAAGCACGTCAGCAACTATTACAGTTTTCCTATTGTCATTTATATATATATATATATATATACAGATGCATACACACACACGCACGCACACACACACACACACATATATACATATATATATATACACTCAATCAAACACATATAAATATATGTACATACACGCAGACAACCCGTATATATATATATATATATATACACATACAGACATCTTTATATATATTTTTATATATACATACATAAACACACACATGAATGTGTATATATATATATATATATATATATATATATATATATATTTCTAGATTTTGAATCAATTGTTTTACTTCTAGTACATCTTGTAATATTCGTTTATGTTGGGTATTGCTTTTTTTGTGCTTTCTGTTCGCCATTTTTTTTTTGGAATCATATACTTCACCATTATTTGCCATTTTTATCATCTTTTACGCATATATTAATTCTTGCATTATGTTATGAATTCGGCCTTCATTAATTTTAAGGGAAGAGAAGTGCAGATTAATAGGATAGGGAGGATATATATTGCCCATATTGAAATCATTAATTTAAAACATTTGCACAGATCGTCATATGATTTAATTAAACGAACTAAAAATATTACATTGATTCAATTTCTAAGTCTCCAACTAAGAAAGTTAATTCAATATGTCGTACTTCCTCACAGGAGACTATCTTACATATTGATAAGTATACCTTTCGTCTTGCATTGAATATTGCCCCAAATCTGGTCTGCTGCATTGATATATATTTACAGATTTTTCCTATAATGCAAAGAAGAATCTATAATGTTACTTGTCCAGACCTGGCATCTTGGATTCTGACCCTTTCCATGTCGTATTATAGCTCGCCTATGATTTTTCTATAATTATTTTCATGGTAATTGCTTTGTTGAGCTTTCTTTTACGTTACCTAGATTTAAATTTAAGCGAAGTAAAAGATGATCGGGAAGTTTTCATCATTTTACAGTTGAATTGTCTAGATGCAGCAGTATGTTATATGCTAAAAGTCTCTTCTGTCATCTTTACTCTTGTGGAACTCTCTTCCGGCTGCACGCTTTTCACCCAACTTTGATCTTCAAATATTTCAACACAATGCTAATCATTATCTACTGTCTTCTTGATTCCTCTTTTCTCATCTTTCTCGCTCCTTAATGGCGTTATCATTTTTCTTTCACACTCTG
>CAHIKZ030004391.1:692500-702500 GCA_903632075.3 Acanthosepion pharaonis | reverse complement strand
TATATATATATATATATATATATATATATATATATATATATATATATATATATATATATTTGATTTACTGGAAGGTCGTGCACGTTGTCAAGATGGCAATGCAGTTGAATGGTTTTTAATCAAGTGACGCCTACCGGAGTATTGGCTTTGACGATTTGTGTGGACGTCGGTTAAGGGCCATCTTATTTAGCATTCAAGGCCAGTAGTGACACAGAGGTTTTGGAGTGTCACTAGGCCAGAAGAAATCGAAAACGTCGATGCAAATATAAAGTTAAAAAAGAAATTAAGGAAATAAAGAAGAAGAACATTACAAGGGGTACAAATAATGGCGAAAGTGTTGTGTGTGGAGAATGTACAAAGAGGACGAACGGTAATCTTTGTTTTGGGGTTATTATTTAATTTTCCTTACTGCTATAATTCTATGAATGTCTATGACTGAGATTAGAATTCCCGCTACTTTTGTCTTTGTTTTTATGCTTTACATATTTACTTATATGTTCTGTTTAACACACACAGATAGATATACATGTAAAAATTCAGATATAAAAAAAATATACCTGTGAAAACGGTATACAACGTTGTAATCAATTCAACGGGATAATGCCACTAAGACTCAATGTGTTACTTAGAATAAAGGAGAATGAGAAGACATTACTGTGGAGAAAGGACAATAAAAGACCAGCTTTCAGGAATACAGAAGATGGCGATAATGCCGCTAAGACGTAAGGGTTACCGGGAATGAAATAGAATATTAAGACAATATTGAGGGTAAAGGACATTGAAAGAACAGGTTTCCAGAAGAGAGAAGGCGTTACTGCCATTAAAAGCACAAGGGGTTACTGAGAGTGAAAGATAATAGGAGATTTGTGAGAAGAAAAGACAATAAAAGAACAGCTCTCAGGAAGAGAGAAAATTACAATACTGCACTAAGACACAAGAGCTACTGAGTATTAAAGAGAATGGTGAGATATTAAGGAGAAAGGATAATAAATTAACAGGTTTCAGGAAGAGAAAAAATGGCGATACTGCCAGGAAGAGACAAAGGGTTAGAGAAAGAATGATAAGATTTTTGTCAGGAGAAAAGAAAATAAAAGAACAGGATCCAGGAAGACAGAAGATGGTGATAATGCCACAAGACATAAGTGAGTACTGGGAGTGAAATAAAATGAGAAGACTTTAGTGAGGAGAAAGAACAGGTTTCTGGAAGAGAAAAAATGGCGATAATGCCACTAAGACACAAGGGGGTTACTGTGAGTGAAAGAGAATAAGAAAACTTTAGTGAGGAGAAAGGACACTAAAAGAACAGCTTGCAGGAAGGCAGAAGATGGCGATAATGCCACTAAGACGCAAGGGGTTACTGGGAGTGAAATAGAATGAGAAAACTTTAGTTAGGAGAAAGGGCAATAAAAATAACATGTTTCAGGAAGGCAGAAGATGGCGATAATGCCACTAAGAGGCAAGGGGTTACTGGGAGTGAAAAAGAATGAGAAAACTTTAGTTAGGAGGAAGGGCAATAAAAGAACAGATGTCAGGAAGACAGAAGATAGCGATAATGCCACAAATGCATAAGGGGTTATTGAGTTTCATTGAGAATAATAAGACATTACTGAGGAGAATAGAAAATAAACGAGCGGGTTTCAGGAAGACAGAAGATGGCGATTAAATTCGCGTGTAAAATTTTGATGATCTTAAGTTGCAGAAGAGCAAGAAATCGGAAGAAAAAATCTGCAGGCGAAAAGTTCGAGAGTTTAGTTCTATCTATTTCACCAGTAAAACGATGAGATATTGTTTCTTGAGGCATAGTGTCAACACGACTCGTTACAAATCACAAATCAAAGAATCACGACAGAGTAAATGTCATCAAGTTATTTATCTTTGGTTGCAACTGCAATTTCCCCAAGCGCTCTGAAAAGTTTTAGTTGGTATTTCAAACGTAGTCATTAACAGTAATGTTCCATCACATTTTCCAAATCTCTAACCAGATCCTGGTATTATTTCGTTGAACGTTTATTATTATTATTGAGTTTGGTATCATCTTGCCAGTGAGTAATTTTAAGCGAATAATTGCCAAGTTCCTTCTAAGATATATGAGAAAAACGGTACAGTAGGTGAGTTACACCCTTGTGCAAAATAACTGAAACAACCGCTTTAGTCTCCTTTCTTTCACCATACCACTAGACCCATTGAAGTGACAGGGTGGAATTGATTTCTATTTTCCCCTAGATTAGGTCATTTGCTGTGGTGTGCAGTAATATGAATCAATTTTCGGGATGTATGATGAAATTTGTTTGGCCTTAAAATATATTGCGTCATTCGTCATTGCATCAGATTTTTATCACGCCCAGACACTATTGTCTCGATTGTCGATTAGTTATCCTATGGAAATTGTATGCGATGGACGTTACACCAAGGAAGCCTGCGAAAATTGTAATGACGCACGAACACACTGGCAAGCCTTATCAATGTGCAAATCAAAGTACTATAGATTGGCCCGGGAACTATCCTGATTTAAATCCAATCAAAAACCTGTGGACAATCTGCAAGGAACGACATCGTAGAAGGGACATACGAAGTACTAAAAAGTGCACTAGGTTATATTTCACTGGAGACATGAAACAAGTGTAAATAATAACGGAATTATTTGTTTTGTTTCAATTAATTTACACAAAGGTTGTATGAACCAGAATACACATTCGACTTTCTCTTGCAGTGTTGTGCCATTTTCATTAATAGTCAGAGATCAATAATAAGTACTTTTAACATCTAGCTGAAAAGACAAACGAAAATGAATTAAAAAAATAACAAACTATATATAAATTAAAACTTTAATAACATTTATTTTACACGTAAAGAAGTTTATTGAAGAATATTAACACTAATGGATACACTAAACTGTGGAAGTTGTACAATAATTTATGGACAGCCTGTATATAGATATAAACAGACTGAAATAGATAAATTGATATGAAAAAGTGATATTATTCAATGATTAACAATAGTTTAAGCAGAATAGACATTAACTAAAATCTTTGCGTCTAAGCTTAATGGAACCTACACTCGGCTGCTGAGAGCCATACTTAATATCTCTTGGAGACAATATCCAAAGAAGTCATAGCTCTATGGACCCATCCCTGATCTGACGAGCAGATCAAGAACAAGAACATCTGTTTAACACTTTACTTATATTTTTTTACACGGTTTAATCAATTAAGTGCTAAAAATGTCCTCTTCAGACATCGCAACATTCCTTGAACCTCTCCAGAACACTATGACACACAGCACGATACAAATCCTGATCTGCATCAGTTTAAATAAATACTTCTGAGATATATGCTATTAATTCGTCCACTGTGTGGGGATTTCTCTCATAAAACAAGTTCTTTACTACACATTCCCCGCTAAAAAAGAATCCATTGGTTTTAGGTCAGGTGAATGCGGCGGTAATTCAAGGTTGCCCCTTCTTCTGAAGCAACGCTGTGGAAAAGGTTTGGTTAAGGTAGTCCTTTATTATCAAATCATAATGGGAAGGTTCTCGATCGTGGAATTATTATTGGGATAAATTAGATCTAAAATTGGAAACAAATAGTGAAATAACTGTAAGCCTATTTTTTACCCCTATATATATATATATATATATATATATATATATATATATATATATATATATATATATATATATATATATATATATATATATTCATGAATCATTCATACAAAAAACAAATATAGAGGTTAATGATTTAAATGGCGAGAATACATCATCGCAAACAATATAAATAAGATACACCAACCCCGAACCTGTATATGAATGATATGATCCCTGTTTATAAATTCCAGTTGCATAAGGGCTTTTTAATCTTTTACAAGCTTTCGCCTGTTCCTATAGACATCCTCAGGTATGGAAATAGATTTTCTTCTTGTTTTTACTTCTCGGTAATAAGAGGACAACGATGTAATCCGAAAAAATGCTATGAGAAATGTGTTATTGTTTTGCAACGTACGGTCGCAACGCTGAGTTTGAATTTAAATTGTGGGTTGTGCGTTTTTTGTACAAATATTCCAAAACAGACGCACCTTTTAATTGAAATATATATATATATATATATATATATATATATATATATATATATATATATATATATATATATTAATGCGTTATGCCTCTGTACATTTGTTTAACACATTACTTACATGTTTAGCACAGTTTTTTGTTCTATTAAGTGCTCAAAATGACCGCCTAAAACATCAAAACATTCCTCGAAACATTCCTCGCAATTCTCCAGTCGTCCTGGGAAAGACAATATACTACATCCACCAGCAAGGCTTCTTATCAGGAGGTTTTGAGGATCGTGAAACTACCTCTTAATTGTCGGTGTGGTAGCACCTGTTAGGGTCCCAACTATGGTCAAATAGTTAACACACAAACTGGGATCAAAACTGGGTTTTAATACCAGAAATACTTTGCAAAAACAATTATTACCAGGTATACATTTTTTAAAAAAGTATTACCAGCGATATATTTTTGAAGGAAAAATATTCCCAGGAATAGATTTTTTTGAAGGAAAAAATATTACCAGAAATTGTTTTTTGAAGGAAAAAATATTACCAGGAATAGATTTTTGAAGGAAAAAATATTACCATGAATAGATTCTTTTGAAGAAAAAATATTCCCAGATATAGATTTTTGAAGGAAAAAATATTACCAGCAATAGTTTAGAAAAAAAAAATATTACCGACAATAAAAAATTTTGTCGGCATTAAATAACTCATTGAGGTTGATATGCTTTAAAACAAACTGAACCAAACCAAGAACCTCCCCAGGAAACTATGACACAGTACGACACAGATTATTTCATTGAATTATTATTATTATTATTATTATTGAGTGTGGTATCATCTTGCCAGAGAGTCATTTTAAGCTCATAATTAGTCCTCTGGTGTATATAAGTAAAAAGAGCACTTTCTGTGAACATTTGGATGCCTAGTTTAGATGGAGTTGTTTTCGGATGGTATTTGCATTTCCTCCCATAGTAATCTTTAGGAGCTCTGAGATGTGTCCAGGAATTTTACTCACACTTCTTTATCATACCCAACACCCCTATTACAAAAGGGATGATCGCAGATTTAACTTATCACATTTTTTTTATTTCGATTTACAGGTCCATATAATAGTTTTTGAAATTCTTTTTTTTTTTTTTTTTTTAGAAATTTTGGAATCCTGTGCGCAAGCCATATTAATTGGTTGGCAGGTTCCTTTTTTAAAATCTTTAACGTCTATGTCTGGTGTATTTGCTTCAGTCTTTTATCCATTCGGATTGCGAAATTCCGCAGTATAGTCACTCTTTCACCATGTTTGGTATAATTTGGGTGGTATTGTATTCTGTTCCTGTGGACTTCAATATCATAGTTCGAATAGATATGCCAATTATTATTATTATTATTATTATTATTATTATTTCCTTGGATTTCAGTTGTATACACACATTTCCTTCCGGGTTCCAACCGACACATAAGATCAGAAATGGCATCATGACATTTTCCAATAAGCATTTTTTGAAAAGAAGAAAGTAGAAAAACTAATACCACAGACATTTTACATAGATAAAGCTTTTCGTAATGTGTGAGCTGTACTTGTGAGCACAATATTTTTTGTATTTTTTTTTTTTTTGTATTTCATGGCCTACCAGAGATGCCGTCACTGAGTATACGGGAAACTTTTCCATCAAACCGAAGGCCCCAACTGCAACTGGAATGTCCTCATGTGTCACAGTTTAGAGATTTCGATTTAAAGGTCTGTTATGTTATTTGCTTTAATTTCTGGTGTATGCTCATTTCTTTACGGATCCCAAACAGAAATGGCATCAAGATATTTTCCAGTAAGCATTGTTTGAGTAAACCCCCCACTAAAAAAACACCTATATGACACATATTTTACATAGATAAAGCATATATGCTAGGCCACAAAAATCTCCTGAGCCGACCAAGCATAGAAATGAATACAATATGGGAACCAGTAATAAGGAGTGTCAGAGAAAAGCGATAATAACAACAAAAGTTGCAATATGAGCTCTGATAAAAACATGGAATGATAACACCAAAATTTGCAATATGAGCACTGGTAAAAATGGAGCTGAAGATATTAGGTTTATAATATCCAGAAATTCATATACTGATGACTTCAAGGATACATGGCACAGTGGATAAAGGCGTTGGTTAGATCCAGTGACAGGACACAAAAAGTGTGAGTTCAATACCCGGATAAAGCAGTGGAGAACTTTCAGAGGGAAATTAAGTAACGAAACAAAAGGTTAAGTTCGATATTCCAACCACCTGAAGAACGCCGGAGCGTACAACGACCGAAACGTTGTAATTAATATGGTGACAAAGATGAAGACAATAATCCGAATAATGTAGATAAAGCCCTTTGTAAGGTGTGGGCTGTACTTAAGATTACAAATTTTGTATTTCTTTAAGGCCTAGGCTACCAGAAATCTTCTCCACTCAATTCGAGGACTCCAACTCTAACTGGTATTGTTAATGACCACTTGTGCCACATTTTTTGGGAGGTCCTTGTATTTTGATACTTTTTTTTGAATATCTTCAAAGAGACGTTACAGTCTACAGGTAGCGTTATATCAATAAAAGGGGACATTTTGTTTCTGTACTCTTTGATCACAATGTCTAGGCGATTAGCGTTGATCGTTCTGTTTATGTCTATTGCAATGCCTCATAAAATTGTTACAGGTCTTTCTCCCTGGCCGGGCCAACTACAAATGGAATTGGCAATGTCTTCATGTGCCTCATTTTTGGGTTTTTAATTTAAAGATCTTTGTGCTTTGATACTTTTTGGAAGCTCTTCAAAGAGATATTATAGTCTGGAGTTCTGTCATATCAATAAGAAGGCATATTCTGTTTTTGTCATATTTGATGTTTGAGCGATTAGCTTTGATTGTTCTGTCTGTGTGTATTGCAAAGTCCCATAAAATTGTAAAAGGTCCTATATCTGTTACCTTTCCATAAATGTTGCATGTTTTCCAATGCAGATACTGGCCCACTCTGTCATGCGGTCATTTATATTCACTAGTTGCCAATACCGTGCACTCTGATACAAGATGATCAGTTGTTTCTAGTAATTTATCACAGAATCTGCATTTTGGGATTAACATAATTTATTTTTATTATTATTATTGATGTTGCTGTTGTTGTATCATCGTAGTTGTCATTGCAAGTAAAATTCCCTATTCTATTTTCATTCTTCATCAAGCGGTAATCTGATATCTTTCCGAGATAGCCAATTGAAATAATATGGCCAATGATAACGGCAACAATATACTTTACTAACATTACATATAAAAAAAGCATGACTAAAATAAACTTATCAATCTATGGAATATTTTATCGATTATGACTATAGTAATTTTTTTTCAAATCATTGAGGATAAACAAAAAAAAATGACTGACATTTATGCACGTCTTGAGTGAGGTTTCGCTTCAGCTATGATGAAATCGTTGATAGGGGATGGTCAGGAGAAGCCAGTGATTCAACAACTCAATGAATATACAATGAATTCGATGGATCGACCTCATCAGTCCCAGGTTCCCCAAAGTGTCGTTCTATATATCCTTAGAAATAGCAAAGGAATTGTGTTTATATTGTAGGTCAGATCCCAGCTCAGATATATCAGTCATACTGATCGAAAGAAATATGCCTTTGGGGCATTAGGGAGATTTCATTCTATTAGAAATTACCATTTGTTTTTGTTTCCCAAGACTGGTTTATATCTGTTAATATTCAGACTGTCTTAATATTCATAAGGTTAGAATATTACTACTACTACTTTTCCTAATACTACTACTACTACTGCTACTACTACTACTACTACTAATACTAACACTACTAATAATAATAATAATAAAGAAGAAAGTATGACGAATATAAAAACAGAAAATATTACCAATAAAGTTAAGATGAGAAAGAGGAAGAAAACAAAACAATAAAATACGAAATCAGATGCAAAAAACAAAATTGCAAGAATAAAAAGAAAAAGAAGGAAGAATTAGAAATAATAACATGAAGAACAAAACGATGATGCCAATTTTTAGTATACCCTTATCAAGTTGGGTGTCATGGGAGGTATTGTTTGCTTTGTGTATTTGTATTATAGAGTTTATATTATTGTTGTCTTTGCCCTCTTGGCAGCAAGATGAAGCAGAAGGAGAAGGGGAGGAGTAGGAACTAAAAGAAAAAAAAAGGGAGAATAAATAAATAAAGAAGAAGAGGAGCAAGAAAAAAATTTAGAGAATAAGGTGAGGAAGAAGAGAACGAAGAAAAAGAACCGAAGAGGTTGAAAAAGTAAAAGAAGAAGAAGAAGAAGAAGAAGAAGAAGAAGAAGAAGAGGAGGAGGAGGAGGAGGAAGGACGAAATTAAGGGTTCGGTTCGAAATTCCAATCCCATGAAAATGGCCGGTGTGTACAACGGCCGAAACGTTGGGAATATGGTAATGAAACTGAAAATAACAGTCCAAATAATGTAATTAATCAGAGTACCTCATCTCAGAGATACAGAGTTTCTTGAAGATAATAACGATTTTTACTGATGCTCATTCTTGAATTAATCCATAGCTAGAAAGAAGTGCTTGATTCATGCTTTTCGCAAGAATAATTGCCCGTAATTGATTATAAAGAACCTTCACTTGAACTGGAGCTTCGCTTAACGGTTTCCAATTTGGTGTCATTATCCATTACACGATTTGCACAATCAAACGTACAGCTCATTTTATTCCGAAGCAAATCACCTATCTAACTACTAGCCAGGCTCAGTGTTGCTTAAGGTAATTGCACGAATCAATGATAGACTTATAAATGGGTAAAATAGATTCTGTCACGAAAAATTGTCTAGAGCGACACTTGTTTACATCTATTTACATTATTCGGACATCTTTGTTGTCATATTTATCACAACGTTTCTGCCGTTGTACGCACCGGCCTTCTTCAGTCGAACTGAAGCCTTTAATTCGCTCGCTGGTGTAGACTGTTCTAATGGATGTCAGTTAACAGGTATTGAACTCACAACTCTGGGACCTGTCACCGGATCTAACCAACGCATTTATTCACTGTGCCATGTGTCCTTAAGGACATCTGTGTATGAATTTCTCGGACTTATAAACGTAATGTCCTCAGCATCATTTTTACCAGTGCTCATACTGCAATTTTTGCTGTTATGATTGTATGATTTTTACCGTAGCTCACATTACAATTTCCGTTGTTATTATTGCTTACTACTTATTAAACGTTGAGAAAAATATGGCAACAAAGATGGAGACAATAGTCCGAATAGTATAAATAGTGTACATAACCTCAGAAATATAGACAGATACTGGTTTACATATGTTAATTTTAAGACTAGATATCTTAATATTCATAAGTTTAGAATATTGCTACTCCTGCTACTGCTACTGCTACTACTAATATTGATGTCAATGTCAGGAAAAATGTTAGACCGAGATGGTACAATGAGTTATTTTTCTGGAGTAAAATCGTTCGCAGATGCATATCAAGGAAAGGCGGATTAGAAAATTTGACACTCACAGGATATATAGTAAGTAGGAAAGATGAAAGCAACATACGTTATGAGTTTGTGCAAATGATTATCAGAACGGGAATTAGGAGAGACAAAAAAACGACAAGTATTACCATGTTCTACAAAAGAGAGGAAGTTGCGGAGAGCCATGTTCACCCACGTTCTGAAAGGACACGGCACAGGAAGAAAACGGGAATATATCACGGACGGAACATGTGAGCATCGAGGAAGTTTTAAAAATAGGGAAACAGCAAGAGAATCAAAAAGAAACATTTGTAAATTCAAGATTAATGAGGAATGAATGCCTGGAAACTTTGACACTCACGGTACATATCAATGGAAAAATAGAAAGTGAGACACGCCTCTCCATCTCACCAGCTTATGAGTGGCAGAAGAGTGGGTAGGATGGTAAAAAACAAA
>CAHIKZ030004391.1:642500-687500 GCA_903632075.3 Acanthosepion pharaonis | reverse complement strand
TAAAAATGGTTTTGAGCTAGTGAAGTTTTGGTGAGGTTTTCATTTAACTTTGTCACAAAGAACAGTACCAGATAAAAAAAAAATCCATCACTTGAGGAATACCAACAGCAGCAACAGCTAAAATGGATAGAACATGTGACTTGAAGATAAATTGATTGATTCGTTTTCTACTGAGCTTTATTTGGTGGGGTTTGGATCATTGACTATCGTAAGGTACTGATACAGAGTCTAAAATTGTCACTTGATATGGCAAAATTTTTATGAGATGACGTGCAACAGGCAAATTCATGAAAATCAGCTGTTGTTTGGGATATGGAAATGTGAATATTTCTTCGAATTGACAACAAAAAAAAAAATTAACAAATCTAAGAGAAAGAAAACTGTATTAAAATACTGTGCAGAAGACAACAGGAGACCAATTCGCTATTTTTCCTAAGAATACAGAGCAATTCAGTGAGAATAATAAAAATAAAAATCAAACAAACTGGTGTGTCATCATCGCTTACGTCCTGAAAAGATGGGATATCAAAAATAAAACTTATGTACCTTAAGTTTAGGCAGCAATATACGTGATGGTTTCCTTTTCCCTACATATAAAAATTAAATTTGCCAGACAAAATGTTCCATCTTTTTCTTCAGTAGCATAAGCAAAGGTATACAAGGAATATAAGAATATACATGGAATATAATAATATATAAAGATTATAAGCGAATATAAGAGTATACAGGGAATATAAGAATATAAAGTGAATATAAGGGAATATAAGAATATACAAGGAATATCAGAATATATAGGGAGTATAAGCGAATATAAGAGTATAAAGGGAATATAAAAAATGAATAAACAGGGAATATAAGAATATAAAGGAATATAAGAATATACAGTTCCATCTTTTGCTTCAGTAGCATAAGCAAAGGTATACAAGGAATATAAGAATATACATGGAATATAATAATATATAAAGATTATAAGCGAATATAAGAGTATACAGGGAATATAAGAATATAAAGTGAATATAAGGGAATATAAGAATATACAAGGAATATCAGAATATATAGGGAGTATAAGCGAATATAAGAGTATAAAGGGAATATAAAAAATGAATAAACAGGGAATATAAGAATATAAAGGAATATAAGAATATACAGTTCCATCTTTTTGCTTCAGTAGCATAAGCAAAAAATTATACAAAGGAATATAAGAATATACATGGCATATAAGAATATATAAAGATTATTAGCGAATATAAGAGTATACAGGGAATATAAGAATATAAATTGAATATAAGGGAATATAAGAATATACATGGAATATCGGAATATACAGGGAATATAAGCGAATATAAGAGTATAAAGGGAATATAAGGAATGAATAAACAGGGAATATAATGAATATAAAGGAATATAAGAATATACAGAGAATAAATAAAAATATAAAGGGAATATAAGAATATAGAGATTATATGCGAATATAAGAATACATGAAATATAAGAATATGAATATACAGGGAATATAAGAATATAAAGGGAATATGAGAATATTATCGAATATAAGAATATACAGGGAACATAAGTTATGAATATACTGAGAATATAAGGGAATAACGGAATATAAGGATATACAGAGAATAAATAAAAATATAAAGGGAATATAAGAATATAAAGTTATATGCGAATATAAGAATACATGGAATTTAAGAATATGTATATACCGGGAATATAAGAATATAAAGGGAATATGAGAATATATCGAATATAAGAATATACAGGGAATATAAGAATATGAATGTCGGGAGAAGAAACATTTGGCACTATTTCTGACGTAGTAAATCTAGGTTTTTTCTCCAATGGGATTAGCAAAGGTATACAAGGGACATAAGCATATACAGTGACTATTAGAATATACAGGAATATAAGAGGATATAAGAGAATATAAGAATATACAAGTAGTATAAGAATATAAAGGTAATATATTAATATTCTGAGAATATACAGGGAATGTAAGTGTTCCAGACAGCGATAAGCCGTATATGAAAATTGTGATGCAAAGTGATGTTGATTGCTAAGTGTTTTGCAAAATTTTTACACGTCGAAGAGATCAGACGTGGTTACTTTGTGTCTCGGGGAACTTGCTCCCCAGGGGACTGATAGAGCGACCTCTCTGGATAACTAAAAATATACACGTCGACGGGTTAATAAAATAGATAAGTCAAAACCCCTTTTGTTGAAGTTTGTTTTATCTCCGAAGTAAAAAAAACAAATAGCGATCACCCGACCGAGAGAAGACAGAGGCGAAGACAACTTTGTTATGGTCAACTAAAAGACTTTCCCCGAAGAGGTGGGGGATGCAACACTTTGATAAATAGCGAGGAAAATAGAAGAGTGATCACGAAAACAGATGATGATTATTGATATTGCATTTAAATGTTTAAATATCAAAGCTGACCGAGATGCAAGACAAAAGAGAATTCCACAAGCAAGAAGTGCGATAGAAGAAACTCTTAACATAGAACTTACGGTTTCATCTAGTCAATTGAACTGTACAAGTATGGGACCTTGATCCCAATCTCTTAAGTACGATAAAGGAAGGTTTATCAGAACAATTACAAAAAAAAATGTTCAAAGAAAATGTGCAAAACATCTAAAATGACTGAAACCGAGATGACAGGTCAGGACAAATAAAATTGCAGATTCTTTTTTTTTTCATTAAGAATTTCTAAATATATAACAGGGAAACCAGACTAGATCTGGCAGCAATATTTAAAGCAAGGATGGATGGTACACTTATAAATATGTAAGAGAGATTCCGGCGAGGATAAATTCTTGAGAACAGCACTGGGAACCAAATTTCCTACCAGCAGACCTAGCGATTGATTGAATATAATCTTTCTGCTTTATGTCAGTAGAAAACGTTAGTCGGAAAAGGTGCAAAGAATCACCCCCTCTAGAGGTTAGCATCAGCCATGCTGATGGAAATTAAAACGGCTTGTCTCTGAAACTATAAAATATTTTCCTGATTACTAGGCTTCTGTCTTTGGCTTCGAGCTAAAAATGATAGAATGCAAGAATTTTTATCGGTACAGGATATTTTTGAGAGAATTGATTACCATGATAATAATTTTATCAGTGGCTGGGACATTGTGTCCACTTTTATACATGTCAGATTCTTTTTTTTACTTCGAATAACAATAGAAAACGGAAGAAGGGCCGTGCATAACAAATATACTTAATTAATTAGTTCACCTCAGCCTAACCTTAGTATGTCACGGCCGTTAGAAATATTTGAAGTATGAGATGTCAGAGATAAGTTAAAAGCGTCTGGACCGAGTTTACAACTGAAGTAAGGGTCATTCACCACAGAAAGTTAATGTGCAAGCGATAAAAATTGGAAAGGGAATAATGTATTTAAGACGTGCTGCGCTTAGCAATTGGTCGACGTCTTGTCTCGGCACGCGACTGATCAAATGACACAGAGGAAAATATTTAAAATGAATGAATAAAATATATATATATTTATGGGTTAAAGTACTCAATATGACCTGACGATAGTGTTTAGCATGAAACACACTGTCGCCTGTAGGTTTTGACTTCAATGTCCACTTTTATATATATATATATATATATATATATATATATATATATGTGTGTGTGTGTGTGTGTGTGTGTGTGTGTGTGAAAAGTGTATATAAATATAAATAAATATAGATATGTACAATTATTTATATATTATATGCGCGGTACTTAAACAAATAACCAGCTTTAAATATAACAAATAAACCCCCATTTTTTTTTTCAAAAATTTAAAAATAAATATAAATAATAATAATTTTTACCTATCATAATTTTACACAAACCCCACCACACGTATATACATACATGCGAGAAAATATTTTTCAGCGGGAAAATACATAATATGACATGTATACATTCACGAGACATTTCCGCCACACTTCCAATGTTTAAATTTCAACATTTCAATATACAAATACGTATGTATAGACATAACAGCACCCGTATACATACATATGTCATAGCCGAAACTGCCCACATATGTTTATATATGTATGAGTACCGACGGACGACCAAGTATGTATATGTATCTGCATACACCGATGTTTGCGTTAGTACGATGAATGACAAAACGACGAAATTTCCCTCACCACTTCCACAATAACACCAATATACGCAATCAACATAAACACAAATTTTTTAAAACATTAATCAGTTTGTTTGACGATCGCTAAAGCGTGAAACCCACGGTCACAAACTCACATCTATCCAACCATATATATATATATATATATATATATATGTAAAGACATTTTTAGGTTTATACATTCTTTTTTATAGATACAAATATTTAACTAAATGGTCTGTTTATAATAAACAGTATTAACAACGTTTACCGGCGTGAATGCCTGAGAAATTTTCATAGACAATATGCGTCCACCGACACGAATCGAACCTGTATCATATACGGAACTGTCATATAGCCTGGCGTGCCTTTAACCGATTTGGCCACAGAGGAGAATTTCGGTTATGCTCCTGAAAAATTTATTTCGGTTGAGATCTCTGGGGAAAATGTGTGGGTTTCTAAACAGTGACTATTAAGGTAAAACAGTCAGTCTGTGGATGAATATATATATATATATATATATATATATATATATATATATATATATATATGTATGTGTGTGTGTGTGTGTGTGTGTTAGTTAATATTCATAATATCAAACGTGGATAACACTAGTTTGAGTTTCATATGATAATTCAAGTAGTATTATCGACGTTGGATATTAAGCATATTCAATAATATATACTTCTAGCTCTTTTTCATAGCATTGAGCGCATTATAACACATGAGGAATAAACATACTACTCATCTTGGTATCTGTGCGTTTATGCATATTTTTATCTTATCCATTGCTATATATATATATATATATATATATATATATATGTTTAGGCAGCATATCATCATTACATGTTTCATTGAATAATATAGATATATTATGTCTCTCTCTCTCTCTCTCTCTCTCTCTCTCTATATATATATATATATATATATATATATATATATATATATATATATATATATATATATATGTCTGTGTGTGTGTGAAAAGTGTGTGTATATAAATATAAATAAATAAATATATATATATATATATATGCGCGGTACTTATTAGAAAGCGCTCAATATCAGAGATAGAGCTAACATATTTGGTTGGATTGATGTGAGTTTGTGACCCTGGGTTTCACGCTTTTGCGATCGTCAGACACTGAAACCCAGAGTCACAAACTCACATCAATCCAAGCAAATATATATATATATATATATATATATATATATATATATATATATATATATTATTTATTTGCATAATAATCATTTCTAATTCTCTAACCATTTTAAGATGAAGTTCATCAAAGAAGGAGATGTAGTTTTTCTTGTCCAAGTACTTTCGATCTCCTACGTGATCATTCAAACTTATTGTAACTATGATTTTTTTTAGTTCTATTTCTGAAAGCACGTGTGAATTGTTTATAACTAATTATATAGATTCAAAGGTGTAGTTTAATGGATAGCGTCTCGGGTTGAGGTATCGGAGAACAGAGTTCGAAATCCAGTCAAATTCCTCACAGTCACTTACGTGTCCTTACACTTGGGAAATGTATGAATATACTTCTCCCACCCAACTCAATGGACTTTGGGTAAATAGCAGAACAGACCTGGTTCTATAGCCTTGGATGGCAGCAGGTCAAACTCAGAAAGAAATGGCAACCTCCTGCGGGAAAAAATCTGTCCTGTCTGTCATCAGTCATGTATCGAAAGATACATGATCTCCTAAGCATGTGTCACGCATGGGAAAACAAATGAAGATTATTACAAAATATTTTAATTTAATATAATTCTGAATAGCCTTCTCAAAAAATTTTCTGCGTCGAATTTTGTTCCCAGTGGCTTTTGTCTTTCTTTTAAGAGAAATATTCGTTAAATTCCTTTGTACAGAAACGTTTAACATTTTTTTATGAGCGTCTCGCTTATAGATTTCATTATTTTTTGTTTGTTTGTTGTTTTACGGGAAATCTGAAGCCGTAAAACAACACAACAACAACAACAGCAAATAACTGAAGTTAATAAGCCGGTAATATTAACGATATTGTTTGTTTATAGCTTTGCCAAATGAGTTTTATGGAATCAAGTAATAAACAACTGGCTATTGAGAAAGATATGCGCCCTTTTCCCCAATAACGAAATAACATGGAGACAAACAGAAACAGGAGGAACTATATAAAATAAAAGCGCGGACGAAGACAGTATTTTCAGTCTGTATTTAAAAAGCAACATTTCAGATTAGAAAAGGAATCGAGGTCGAGGGAAGGAGAAAGACAGAGAAAGAAATTGACGATTGATCCCTATTATTGGATAATACTATGATGCTTTCGTAAAAGAGAATAACGGACTAGAGGTATAGTTTGTTTAAGACAAAAAATAACAAGAATAAAGAAATAAAGATGCTTAGGCCGGATTAAATGCCGAAACAACGTTACAAATTATACTCAAGAAAATAAATACGATACAAAATTTCAGAATTAATCAAAAAAGTTGATTCCAAAGTTAATACGGCTGTAAAAAATAAAAATAAATAAAAAAATACGAAAATAATACTCCGATTTAAATCCTGTATAATTCTTAAGATTCTAAGAATATTCAAAACAAAATACATTAGTATTTTAATACCATCATTAACATTATTGACATTAAAGTAAGCGGCTGCAATTCGACTAGAGAAAACCTCTTCTAATATTAAGAAAGCGGGGCTGCGTACAATACAAGATCAAAACTCATAGCGCGGAGTGGAATATTGCGTTATGGAAAATCGTCAAGGATATTTGCTGACCAACTGACCAAATAAATCAGTTTTTGAAATGAAAAGAGTAATGCTGAATAAAATGGTCGCTAGGAAATTTAACGCGGGGACACTTCACACACACACACACACACACACACACACACACACACACACACACACACACACGTAGATACATACACATCGAGACTCGATTTCTTCACCCTTATGAAAAATAAGTATTTTTTTTTTAGAATTTAACATTTTTTTAAAACAATATGACGATATAAATTTAATTTCCTTATAAATTGCATTGTTTCTCTCGCTCACATTCCCGCCCAAAGAGAAAAAGGAATAGACATTTTTTTAAATTCATGTTTCTATCAAGCAAGCCTAACGCATTCCTAATATCGATTTCTGAACAATATATATATATATATATATGAAGAAAATATATACGTAAAAAACAAAACAAAAATCCTTACATACGACTATGCTGTTTTAATGTTAATTAGTCAGTTATTGTTTGGATAAGTCTTGTTCTAATGTACATCGTCTTTGTCATGTTGTATTGATAATGTTATATTTATGAATATGTCCTGAAGATGGTTTATTAGACAGAAACGTCAGACGTTGACATATTAACAGTAAAACAGCATAATTGTATATAAGGATTTTGTTTTTGTTTTTCCGTATATATTTTTCTTCATACTGTCGGATCTATATCCATATATTTGCTTACATATATATATATATATATATATATATATATATATATATATATATATATATATATATATATATATATATATATATATATACCTACAAACCTACCTAGGTTTCACCTAAACGGATCGTCAGGAAAGTTTGGCCAACTTTCCCTGACGATCCGTTTAGGTGAAACCTAAATAGGTTTTGTCTGGCTCACTAGGTGTATCTAGGTCTGCTCTACGGTTGTATTGAGTTCTTTTGTTAGTTAGTTGTTACTCGTATCAGGGTTTTTCTTTGGGCTTCAGACCTGCATCTGTGCGATTTTTTTGTCGGCAGAAGTTCATGTTTGTAGCTCTTTCTTTTTAAAACCTTTTTTTCCTCGAGATTGATTTGATTAACAAATCAAAATTCGAGGTTTTTCGAAACGAGTCTAGTTATCTATATATATATATATATATATATATATATATATATATATTTCTTTTAATCAGACGCCGTGACCCTTATGAAAAATATGTTGTTTATTTTTTTTTTTAGAATTTAGCATTTTTTTAAACAAATTTACTAACGATATAAATTTAATTTCTTTAGAATTTGCATTGTTTCTCTCGCTCACATTCCCGCCCAAAGAAAAAAAATTAGACAATTTTTTTTAAATTCATATTTCTTTCAAGCCAGCCTAACCTTTTCCTAATATCGAATCCCAATAATATATATATATATATATCTTTTTATCATACTCATCCACAGCAAGGCATTATTGCCACTAAAGCACAAGGGGTTACAGGGCGTGGAAGAATTAGTAACAGAAATATTAATAATGAGGAGAAAGAGAAGTTAATAATCGCGTGGAAAGTAGATAGCGATAGACATTGCATTTAAATACTTTTAGAATATTTATGGGCGTGTTTCTTACAACAAAACTAGGATGAAAGTTTATATGAACATGTCCGGAAATCCTTCATTGTCCAGGTATTAAGTTTAAAGGCTGTTTATGGTAGATGGCGCCATGTAAGGATGCTGAGGATATCATGGACCGAGTGTGGGAGTAACGATTACGATGCAAACAAGGAGGAGGCTTATCAGGAGGATGCAGCTGACGTTTCTGGGACACGTAATGAGAACAGAGGGTCTGGAGAATCTGACACTCAGAGGTCGAATAGGGGAAAGAGAAATAAGAGACAAAAGGCAGATTATCTACTATCTATATTTCTCATGTTGTCTGTCGTGGGCGTTGTTACCTCGCCCAGGCCGCATTTCTCACCCGATTTCGATGCGGTTTTCACCACAAGTTTGAAAATGGCTGCCTTAAGGATATGACGGAGCCCGATTTTTCAGTTCGGACTCAGGTTCCGAAAAAATCGATAATGTTGTCTGTCTGTGTGTCTGTCGTGGGCGTTGTTATCTCACCCAGGCCGCTTTTCTCACCCGATTTCTATGCGGTTTTCACCACAAGTTTGCAAATGGCTGCCTTAAGGACATGACGCAGCCCGATTTTTCAGTTCGGACTCAGGTTCCGAAAAAATCGATAATCGAAAAAATCTGCTTACAGAAGGAATTATTGCATTTCAACCAAATATGACACCCTCTTAGAGTCTACCATTAGAAGTGTTGTCCAGAAGTTTCATGACCACGGACCCCTAAACAGCGCGGAAAATCGATAAAACACAAAAGCCGATACCCTCAGATTGCACTTGAACCGCATGTCGGTTTTTAGCGAAAACCGATCGGGTTTATGAGGAGTCCATTGGGAGTCACCATGTGAAGTTTCAACTCTGAGCGCCCCCCACCCAAACAGAGTGAAAATGGACAATCGGTCAACCCTTAAAAATGTTTTTCCGGTTGGGTATTTCCTAAATGCAGATTAATTTAAGGTCACGCTATGCGCGGGAAGAAACAGGTTAGTGCGTGCAGTGCTGTATGAGTCGTACGATTTTTGAATCAAGCACGGGCAACGCCGGGCCATGCTTCTAGTTATTTATATTTTATCAAGAATCGGTAAGTACATGAATAAAAAAAAAAACACAAAAAAAATCAATGTTGAATGCAAATGCCTTCTAACAGATTTTTCAGCCGATATGACATAACATATCTTTAAAGACACGAAATAAGTGTATGCAGCATGTAACTTCTCAAAATAACTAGATTATATGTTGTTACTTGGGTTTCGAGGGGGAATGATACGATGAATGTAGAAACAAATATGTAAATCAAATTTCTGGTTGCCCTGAAATATATGACTTGCAAAAATATCAAACTCATGGCTACTTCCCGTGCCTTGCATTGATTTATCCCCGTGCAGTGAATACAATTATTCTTGCTGATTGGATGATACCTCGACTTTTTTTCTTTTCTTTTCTTTTTTTTTTTTTTGTTGTCTTCTAATTGTTCCTCTCAAAGTTTACTAATCTTTTCGTCTTCATTATCAATTTTACAAAATATTCGAGAAATGTCGTTTGTCCTGTTTATTATTCTTTTTTTTGTTTTCCTTCATTTCTTGATGAAAAATTCTATGCTATGTCTTTTTGTTGTTTTTGTGTTTCTTTTCATTTCTATCTTATAAATATTTTTTTCTTATATTACCTGTTAATTATTTTTTATTTGTTTTCATTGTAGGTTTCTTATCAACAACAACCGATAAATTCTCTCATTTGTCTTCCATTTTGCTGAGACAGACTTTGTATCTTCTACAGTTGTCTTCTTAACCTAGCGTAAATGAATTGCTTCTCCATTTTTTATTTCCTTGTTTCTTATTTCACCGCCATTTTGCTTTTTTTTTCCTGAAAACAATGGTTGAGTCTTGAAGACATTTCCTTATGTATAATGTAAGGATAAAGAAGAAAAACAACAACAACAACAACAACAACAACAACAACAACTATAATAATAATAATAATAATAATAATAATAATAATAATAATAATAATCAATATATGTCCAGTTCCGTAGGGGACATAGTATAGTTCGACTAGAACTATCTTACGAAACCGCAACAATCGATCTTTCAAGATATCTGGAAACTGCTGCAGACTGGATGATGATCTGCGTCAAAGAACTTGAAAGAAATAAGAAACTTTATTAACTGATAAGGGAAGCCAGCAAAATCAAAAGGGAATTTCAAATGGCTGAAGAAGGGCAAATAAATCATAATAAAACTACTGCAGCTGCGAAGAACCTAATAAAAAAGAAAACAAAAGCAGATGCAATGCGCTAAATACAGAAACGATGGCAAGGTAAACCTCTTCGTCGTCAATACTCTACCCGGACCAAATAGTTGATGTAAACAAACCCCGTACCAAATCAATGCAGGATCAAAACCTGAAATCGAAGGTTTCATTCTTGCTGCACAGCACCAATGCTTGCTAACTAGAAATTATAAAACAAACTTACGGAAAATTGTGTTGACCCCAAATGCAGATTCTGTGATAAATATCTAGAAACCTTTGACCATCTTGCATCACGTTGCACGTTATTATCACCCACTGGATATAAATGTCTGCATGGCAGTGTGGGCCAATATCTGCACTGGAAAATATGCAAAATTTACGGAAAGGTAACTGAAAGAAATTGGTATGATCACCACAGAGACCCGCTTACAGACATAGGACCTGTTACAATTTTATGGGACCTTACAATACACATAGACAGAACAATCAAACAGACACCAGGATCAGAGACCACAAAAATAGAGTATGTCTTCTTATTTATATAACAGTCACTGCAGGCTATAATGTCTTTTTGAAGATCTTCCAAAATCATCAAAATACAAAGACCTTTAAAGCGAAATCTCAAAAATGAGACATATGAGAATGTTAAAAAATCCAATTGTAGTTGGAGCACTCGAATTGATTGAAAAAGTCTTGTCGGGTGCTCTCTCGAATGAGCCTATTGTGGACACTTCCACTTGCTATGAAGTTAGGAAAAGTAGACCTCAGGGGGAACAGTGATATAGACTGAACACTGGTCAACCGACACACATTCCCAAGTCGTGTAACACTCTTCTGTTGTATTTACTGTTCAATACACTATTTATCTGCAACCTCTTGGGCTGTTATTTCTTAACCAATTACTTGGTCACATCAAAAAGTTTCCGATAAACATAAGGGTTATTCTTAAATGCTCAGTGAAAAATTTTATGATGCCATTTTTTATCTTAGGTCTCTGGTTGGGACTTGGAAAGAAATGTGTATACACCAGAAATCAAAGAAAATAATAGTGGCATATGGGAACATCAACAATCCCTGTTGTAGTTGGAGCCCTAGGACTGGTTGGAAAAGATTGCAGTAGACTAATTGAAGGGATTCCTGGAAGTCCATGCCTCAAGGAGATAGAAAAAATTGTTCTGACAAGTACAGCCCACACTTTACGAAGGGCTTTATCTATGTAATTTTTTTTTCTGTCAGTGGCAAGTGTCATGACGCCATTTCTAACCTGAGGTCCCTGGGCGGGACCCGGAAAGAAATGTGTAAACTCCAGAAATCAAAGAAATAATAATAATGATAATAATAATAATAATAATAATAATAATAATAATAATAATAATAGCAAAAACAATGACTTGAAGGGTAACCTCAATACTGTAAAATGTTTCAATGATGACATCGGCATGGATTTCCGATGAAATGAATGTACAAATGTAACATGAAAGGAAGGGAGAATTACAGAAGCACACACAACTGATCGAGATTTTTTTTTATCACAAAGATTAGGGAACTAAAACAAGAAGAAGCCTATAAATACCAATGTAAGAACAAAAGAGATGAATGCAGGAGAAAGTACGAGAAGTATTCTATACAAATTACGTGAAAAACTATGACCAACTATGGGTAAATTTTTCAATAAAAATATTTTTTGTTACAAACGTACGGATCCACCAAGGAAGAGATTGAAAATTCCATTCAGCAACTCTGAAGAGATACACTAGTTAAATATTGAAGGTTCTTTTGAGCCTACGTTTGCAGAAGGGGTTTTAAATAATAAGCGAAAAGATGTTCCAACGAATGGAGTTTCCTAATTTACCAGCACATTTACCTGTGTGGACAGAACAGTTAAATTAACTACCGAAGCTTGAAATTGTATATAGACAAGCAGCAGAACAAACACATTATTATTAAATCATTGTGCCATCAAATAAGACCTTCATTTACTCCAAAGGCAAATCATACTATTATTATATCTATATTATATAATGTTATACAGTGTAGTAAGTACACCATTTACATTATTCGGACTATTGTCTTCATCTTTGTCGCCATATTTATTACAACGTTTCGGCCGGGTCCTCTATGGGTTGGGGTCTTACTCCATATAACATCAGGACAACTTTCAAAACCTGGACGACACTTCGCAGATATCTCTCCCGAGGAAGACCCCATGACTAAAAACTGTTTACGCCATCCCGTGCAGCTGCGGAAAGAAATATAAAGGGGAGACAGGCCGCCCTTTAATTTAAGGCTTCAAGAACACAAGAGAAAAAGCGATACTAACAAAAATTTTGATATGAGCTCTGGTAAAAACATAAATGATAACGGCAAAAATTGCAATATGAGCACTGTTAAAATTTTTTGCTGAAGACATTATAATACCCAGAAATTCATACACAGATGTCCTCAAGTAAACATGACACAGTGGATAAAGGCGTTGGTTAGATCCTGTGACAGGACCCAAAGAGTGTGAGTTCAATACCCAGTTAAGGCAGTGGAGAACTTGGAGAGGGGAATTAACAGGAGATAGCTGAGACATGGCACGTAGAACTAGAACGGTCAGCGAAATAAAGGGTTCAGTCCGACGTTTCAACCATCTGAAGAAGCGTACAACGGCCGAAATGTTGTAATAAATATGGCGACAAACGATGGTGACAATAGTGCAAATAATGTAAATAGGTAATATAATGCCTCGTCTCAGAAATATAGACATATAGTGTAGTAGGTTTAGTTCGATTTCAATAAACAATGCAAAACTAAAACATTTTATCTTATAATTTGCACCCAACAGTATTATGGTTTTATGTACACGTTTTATATATTTTTGTTTTTATTAATTATGAGCAAACACATGGTGTAAAATCTTATTCATTGATTAGGCTTTTTTGCAATCTTTTACTAATTTTTCCAATGGTTTTAGTTATCGAGTACATTACAAAATATTATATTTTGCTTCTGGGATTGAATCTATTTTTAGTTTAATGTATCTAATACAAACATATCAACTTTATTTGGATTATTCTTGACAGTCAAATCTTTGAAGCCAATTTCTGTACATTTTCTCAGACGATCTTTAAAACAAAGCTTTTGCATCGAGTGCAATAGTGTCTCAAAGATGGTGAACGATCAATCTGTCCTAATTCTGTGACGATGCAATAATTAATCTTTATGTTTTAAATTTATACCAGTCTTGATTTTATAAAATGATATATTATTTCATTTTTTTTAATTTGATTTAGTTTTTTTACATCTTATCAACCTTTTGAAGTTTATTTAAAGCCAGAAAATATTTTTAGATTGTAAGAATGTTATTTTGGCGATAATAATGTTTTACTGGTACAAAAGGTGGATTCATGCCTTTCCAAAGTATATTTGCGCGTAAGTGAATATAACTAACTCATATGGAATTTGAACTCGGCTCTCTGATTTCCTTTTCCGAGAACGTTATTCATTACACAACCCGAGCATATTCTCTTAAGGTGTAAGAGAGAATAAAGCGGCCACGATGTTGTGTTCAAGACAAAGTATTGCAAATTATCAGAACAACTTCTCGGTTCATGTGGGAGAGAATGATGTCTTTCCCAATGGCATTGGCGATTTCAATTTAAGGTTGTCCTCCTCCTAGACCGGTTGACAACCTGGAGTGGAAAGTTCAGTTTCACGTCTGCGGAAAAAATAGATCACACTCTATCACTCCAGTTGGTTTAAAATAAATCGCATGATGAAAGGAAGGAAACTAATGCCGTTGTTTCAATTAATTTGCACCAGGGTCTATTGGGTCTTGTTTTAGATTTTGAGATACATTTGGATAAGATGCTTGAAGAGTCTGAAATTTGATAAGGGAGTTTTTAATTTAGGCTTATATTTGGCAAATCAGTTAATTATTATGGCGTCATGGTTATGACGACGAAATCTAATGGCGAATGTGAGATTCTATGAGAAATGCATTTTTTTTAAAATACCGAACAAGGTAAAATAGACTCCTCTTTCTTTCATGGAAGGTGCTAGAACGAAATATGTAATATTTGTCAACATATATTTCCGTCATTCTAGGTATCTCGAGGTGGTGTAATGGTTAGCAAGCTTGTGTCGCTAAAACAGTTATGATTAAGTAATGAGTTCGATCCTCACTGAATGCCCCCCAGTATTCGGCCCTGTGCCATATCTCAGCTACGCTTGGAAAATCATTATATTTCAGTCATTCTTTATTTATTTATCGTAAGCGATTATTTCTTCTTTCCTTTTCGGGAACAAATTTTCATTTTTTCTTTCATTCTTTCTCGAAGTGAAAATTTCTTCCTTCTTTTCCTTTTTTAAGAAGTGGTTCTTTCTTTCTTTCTTTCTTTCGCGAAGTTCAATTTCTTCAACCTTTCCTTTTCTTAGAAGTGGTTCTTTCTTTCTTTTCCTCTTTTTTTTCTTTCTATCTGTCACGTAGTGAGCATTTATTCCCTCCATTTCATTTCGCTAAAGTGTTTTTTCTTTCTTTCTTTCTTTTTTCTTTCTTTCTCGAAGTGAAAATTTTTTCCTTTCATTTCTTTTCGCAGAAATGGCTCTTTCTTTTGATTATCTCTCTTTCTTTCTATCTTTCTTCCTTCCTTTCTTTCTTTATTTTTTCTTTCTTTCTTTCTTTTTTCTTTCTTTCTTTCTCGAAGTGAACATTTTTTCCTTTCATTTCTTTTCGCAGAAATGACTCTTTCTTTTGATTATCTCTCTTTCTTTCTCTATTTCTTCCTTCCTTTCTTTCTTTCTTTCTTTCTTTCTTTCTTTTTCTTTCTTTTTTCTTTCTTTTTTCTTTCTTTCTTTCTCGAAGTGAACATTCTTCCTTTCATTTCTTTTCGCAGAAATTGCTCTTTCTTTTAATTATCTCTCTTTCTTTCTCTCTTTCTTTCTTTCTTCCTTCCTTCCTTCCTTCCTTCCTCTCTTCCTTCTTTCCTTCCTTCCTCCCTTCCTTCCTTCCTTCCTTCCTTTCTTTCTTTCTTTCTTTCTTTCTCGGACTGATCATTTCTTCCTTCCATTTCTTTTCACTTCACTTTTTTGTGTTTCATTCCCAAATTCATCGATCTGTTCAAACACTTTTCTTTAATTTCTCGGAACAAATTATTTTTTCTTTTTTTTCATTTCTTCTGTTTTTCTTTTCTCAGAATCTATTACTTCCTTTTTTTCTTTTTCTTTCTTTCTTTTTTCCTATATTTTTCGTTTTCTTTCTACTTCCCCCCTCCCTCTACCCTTCTTTGTTTGTTTCATTCTTTCTCAGAATAGATATTTTATTTATTTATTCATTTCCTTCCTTAATTCAAACTTCGTTTGTTCTTTCTTTCTCTTTCATTTTTCTTCTTCCCCCTACACGTATCTTTTCTTTCTTTTTAGTTTTTTTTCTTCTTCGCTCTACCCTATCCTTTCTTTATTTTACTTTTTTTTTCTTCTACCCCTCTTCACTATTCTTTCTTTCTTTCTTTCTTTCTTTCTTTCTTTCTTTCTAAATTATTTCACATTTTGTCGCTCACCCTTTTCTTTTCATTAAATTATTTATTCATTTAAAACCGCTTTTATAGTGAGTTCATTTTGACGAATACTTCTTACAGAATTTTAAAAATCTTTTCCCGACAAATAAAACCAGATCTCTAAATAATAATAATAATAGTAATAATAATAATAATAATTATAATAATAACAATAATAATAATATGGGACTACACAATACACACAATCAAAGTCAACCGCCTAGATATTGTTATTAAAGACCACAAACAAAAAAACGTGCCTCCTTATTGATATGGCAGTCCCTGCTGACTGCTATGTATCTTTGAAGATATTCAAAAAGCTGTCAAAATACAAGGACCTTGAAATAGATATCTCGAAAATGTGGCATATGGGAACATCAACAATCCCTGTTGTAGTTGGAGCCCTAACACTGGTTGGAAAAGATTGCAGTAGACTAATTGAAGGGATTCCTGGAAGTCCATGCCTCAAGGAGATACAAAAATTGTTCTGACGTACAACCCACACTTTTCGAAGAGCTTTATCTATGTAATTTTTTTTTTTTTTTTTTTCAGGGGAAAGTGTCAAGATGCCATTTCTAACCTTAGTTCCCTGGACGGGACCCCGGAAAGAAATGTGTAAACGCCAGAAATCAAAGAAAATAATAATAATAATAATATTGTTTGGTATCACGGTTTCAATCAGATTCTGTTATTTACTTTTCAATAAAGCAACTTCCCCTAAAGAATGTTTATAGACATAAATATCTGTCTAATCGAAAATGGAATGTTGTTGTTAATAGGATGAGTAGTTCAATGTTACATACAAACTAATAGTGATAAAAAAAATCTCAGCGAAGTTGGCTAAATTTAAACCAAATACAGAGGAATGTTATCATGTTTGGGCGGGTATTGCCCAGACCTTACTCATTAGATTTGAGTTCAAAAGCGTCGCTTAGCCCTTATGGGTGACGACTTATTCTCCACCCTTTAACCTCTCTCCCACAGGCGGGATGTGCCAAGCCTCTCACTGCCCTACCGATACTTTCCCGGAAGATGCTCGGACGAACTACATTCCCTGAACACGCCAAATCAAACCTTCACAAAAAGAACACGACATGCCACATACATAGTCGCAAACCACACACATTACCTCCGTATCCCCCCGTTTAGAAGTAAGTTCCACTTGAGTAGCTTCTTCCGGCGAACAAATGCCTTGTGGGACCGACTCCTAACATGATATTTCACTGATTACTGTAATCTTAACCTGTGCGATGCCAGGGTTAACAGTTGCCTTCCACTCCTATACATATAAATGGCTCCCAAGCGTAACCCTTTAATTCGAGTGGCCCCTGGGCTTTGTAAAGAGTGAACCTCACTATATAAAAGGGATCAACGGCTTCGGTGTGAGAAGCAAGAGAAAAGGTACGGTGGAGTCATGGATAGCGGCTCGGATTGAGAGCCGAGTTCGAATTCTAGTCGAATCCATTATATTCACCTACGTGCTAATAACCTTGGGAACATTATGAATCATCTTCTTCCACCGAAGCTATGGATAAATAGCAAGACAGAACGGGTTCTATAGCCTTGAATGGCAAATGGTCTACCGCAGATAGAATTGGCAACCTGCTGCAGTAAAAAATCTGCCTTGTCAGTCATATATCGAAAGATACATGATCGCCTAAGCGTGTATCACACATGGCACATAACTGACTGACTGACTTTCCAATTGAATTCATTACATTCACTTACGTGCTAATATCCTTGGGAAAGGCATGAATCCTCTCCTTCTCCCCCACCAGCTATGGGTAAATAACAGGACAGTCCGGATTTTATAGACTTGGATAGCAACTTGTCTACCACAGAAAGAAATAATAACCTGCTGCAGTAAAAAATCTGCCTTTTCAGTCATGTATCGAAAGATACATGATCGCCTAAGCGTGTATCACACATGGCCGAATACTGACTGACTTTCAAGTTGAATCCATTCACTTACGTCTTATGCCCTTGGGAAAGGTATGAATCCATTTTCTTCTCCCCGCCAGCTATGGGTAAATAACAGTACAGATCGGGTTCTATAGCCATGGATGGCAGCTTGAAAGAAATGGCAACCTGCTGCGGGAAAAATCTCCCTCGCCAATCATGTATCTTTCGATTATCGACTAAGCGAGTATCACGCCTGGCCCATAAGAGATGACGATTAGCAAACAAACTTTCTAGGCGTAACACCTTATAAGGATCTTCATAAGGATATTTATTACATCTGCATGTTCTACTACGCTCTATTCAAACACAGGTTAGACTTTCATTCAAGCCTCGCCTACTATAAGAACATTTCTATTTTGTATTTAATGAAAACGAAACCAAGAAACTATTAAAATATTAAGACACTTCTGGCTAAAACTCATCGAACACCACTCGAAAATATCCACACTTTACGTATTACTAAAAATACATAAATCGGGCATCGCTATGAAATTCATTCGGCTGCGAATGTTGGACAATCTCCTCAAAGATGAAGAAGTGACTCGAGCCAACAGAGTATAGAGAAGGAAGTTAAGGATATCATTTATCAAGCGTGTGAGCAACGATGAGGTTTTGAAGAGGGTGCAAACAAAGCGGAAACTTATACTTAACATCAGGACGTGGCAGCTGTAACTTCTGCGACACGTAATGAGAAAGGAGTGCTTGGAAAATCTGATACTCACAGGGCGCATAGTGAGAAAGAGGGGCAAAGTAAAGCAATACGTGACATACCTAACGAGCTTAAGTAAGTGGAAAGTAAAATATATGACAAGAATGGTGAAATGTTATAAGAACCTGAATGCAAATTTATATAGCATGATCTATCGATTAATGCACTTTCTATAGATTTTCATCTTAGTAAATTGATTTCTCTTTTAATTAGAATAGCATTTTTAAAAATTAAAAACAATATGAACAAAAACAAAAAAAAAACCTGAATAAAATCTGCTATGGAATACTTATTAAAAAAAGAAAAAAATATACATTTTTTATTAGGTTGGTGCAAAAATAATGACGTAATAATATCGTTTTTGGACGTATTTTTTAACGTCAAAAAACGATATCATTATGTCATTATTTTTCCACCAAACCTAATAATTTAAAATTCCCAACGTCTCTCGTACGCATGTGCGCATATGCCGTTACATCAAAGTACACATGAATTCACAATTCTTTGGGTCTAGTCACTAGATCTAACCAAAGTCTTTATCCACTAGACTATGTATCCCTGAGGACATTGAGAAATAATATAATTTATGCAATAATCATAATACCTCATCTCAGAGATAGAGATATAGAGAGACATAGACACAAAGGCCGAAGCGGACAACGGCCGAAAAGTTGTGAATATGGCAATGAAGATGAGGATAATAGTCCGAATAATGAAAATTATGCAAGTAATCATAATACCTCATCTCAGAGATATAGAGAGACATAGACATAAAGGCCGGACCGTACAACGGCCGAAACGTTGTGAATATGGCAATGAAGATGAAGATAACAGGCCGAATAATGAAAATTATGCAAGTAATCATAATACCTCATCTCAGAGATATAGAGAGACATAGGCATAAAGGCCGGAGCGTACAACGGCAGAAACGTTGTGAATATGGCAATAAAGATGAGGATAACAGTCTGAATAATGTAAATCATGTAAATAATCATAATACCTCATCTCGGATATATAGACAGATATGTTTAATTACCTTATGATGCTCATCAAACCATGACTTTAATTTTTAATCTATTATGTTGATATTTGAAACCGAAATAACTATACTAAAATTTTAAAAGAGAATTAGGCAGGAAACATTTTAATCACACGTCTATTCTAGATAACATTTAAACCCCCAATTCAAATTATGGACTTATTATCGGCTTTAAATGAATTGAAACAGCAGGCATTATTCCTTCCTTGCATACACCATCTTTTTTTCGCAGGTGTTTTCCGTTATTATAAAGAAAGATAATTTGTATAAACCCTAACACGTTGGTGTATCTATTCATGCTCACATAACATTTCCACCTTTTCTTTAAAATTGATGAGGCAGACATTGTTTGTTGAGGTTGTTGGTTCCGAATTAAACGCTTTTATTTCACGAAGAATATTGTAACGGAACTGGCAAGATATTGTTTACGGAAATGATCCCCCATTTTGGGTGGTATTCCGATCATAAGTTTTCATCCCCACCAAATTCCCTTATACGGTTCCACCTGAAAATTAAGTGAGTAATTCTACTGTAGGAGGAACTCGAAATATTCTCAAGTGACATTCACTGTGTTTAGTTTAAAAGAACATTTTTTTAAATGTTAGCACTTCGTAATCTTACGTACATATATATACATAGACCTGGTTGACTATCTTAGATACATACAAATTGTGATAAAGACATAACTAATACAGAACTGAATACCATATATATATATATATATATATATATATATATATATATATATATATATATATATATATATATATATTATAAAAAAAAAACCGCAAACGTTTTTGGTTGTAATGTGAATTTTTAAAAAAATAGAATGTCTCATATCGAGAATATCTAACATGGAAAAACATAAAGGGAAAAAATTAATCATTTTTTTAATAATATTTGTAAATGTCCACCCATTGCCTTATGATGGACGCCAGACCGGAAACACAGGTAGCAAAATTATGAAAAATAAAGGATAATATTTTTTTAAAAAATCCACATTACAACCAAAATATACATACTTTTCTCTTGTTGGAACTACTATAACCTCTTCTTTATATATATATATATATATATATATAAGAACGTTTCATTGAACATAACAGAGAATGTGCTTTAATTTATTTTTTTATAGAATTTCTCATGTGACCTTATAATTTTTTTCCTTTTCGGAGGATAAATTATATAAAAACTGTTCAATTTTTATTTTTTACTCATGGAGACCTACTGGACCCTATTCGTAACATACTTGTTGATAGCTCAAATATAATAGCATCGTCGACATGTAAAAAAAAGGGTTTAAAATAATGAAAGACTTATTAATAAAGTCTAAAAAACAACATTCAATAACATCAACTATGAACATGGACACAATATCATGACCGTGTTTTGAAAATGAAACATTATATAAATACACACATGCAACAAGCTATTTCTTGTTAACAGTTAATATATTTTACCCTTGAAAATGGCTAAATGTACAGCCGAAAGCACTTGAATAAAAAGTACAACTGGATAGTTTTATATAATTTGTCTACTAAAAAGAAAAAAATTATAAGATCCCTTGAGAAATTGTATAAAAATCTAAAAAAATCATCTTCTCTGTCATATTCATTGAAACGTGCGTGAAAGAAGGATGCCTGTCTAAACACACACACGCACACACACGCGCGCGCACACGCACGCACACGTTTATACGTTCTTTTTATAGATACAAATATTTATACTTATTTTAAACGTAATATTTTATTATTATACTCTGTTTAAAATAAACAGCATTAACTGGCTTGAATGTCAGAGAAACTTTCATAGAAAATGTGCGTCCTTCGACAGTAATCGAACCTGTATTATATACAGAACCGTCAGATTAGCCGGACGTGCCTTAATCGATTGCGCTACAGAGGAGTCTTCGGTTAGCAAAGTCGATTTTACTGTTTTTAAACAATTCTCCATGATTTCTCTCATACATTCATAGCTGCTCGATGCGTATCCAAATGACATCATACATTATGAAATGGACAAAGTCTGACAATAATTTTAAGACATTTTTTACGTTTATACGTTCTTCTTGTAGATACAAATATTTAAGTAAATGCTCTGTTTAAAATAAACTGTATTAACGTCATTTACAGGTCTGATAAATTTTCATCGAAAATATTCGTCCTCCGACAGGAATCGAACCTAAATCCTATACGAAACCATAATACATCCTGACTTGCCTTAACCGATTTGGCCACAGAAGAAAGTTCTGTTAGCAACGTCAATTTTACTGTTTTTAAACACAATTCTCCATGATTTTCTCTCATTCATTCATATCTGATCAATGCGTATACAATGTATGTATATATAATCAAGAAGAAAAACTTAAATATTTATTTTGGCTATATTTTATTTCGTGAATGTCTATTTATTCATCTCTTCCGACTGACATCTCTACCTAAAAGATTTTATTAAAAGATTTCCATAAGAAACGCTGAATATATAGATTATTCACAAAATAAATTATGACCGAAATGAATATTTAAGGATCTCTTATTGATGATTATTAAAATGTTCTGTAGTTTACGTTGAGTTCTCCCTGGCTTAATTTTTTTTCTTGGGATTATCCCTACCATTGGGACTTGTGACACGTAGTCCACGAGGTCGCTGTATTCGGCCCTTCAAAAGTTGTAGTTTGTTCTGCACAAAGCCTTCACCATTATAATAAAATCATATCTGCTGGTGTCTGGCTGTCCGTTCCTAGGAATTGAGCTGCTTGACCCCATAAGACCATATATATATATATATATATATATATATATATATATATATATATATATATAATATCTCGTATTGATGCTCTTGATTAAATATGGCTTGATTTAATATAACAGGATTTTTAGTATCTGTCTGTATTTCTGAGATGAGGTATTATGTACACTATTTACATTATTGGGACTATTGTCCTTATATTTGTCGCCATATTTATAACAACGTTTCGGCCGTTGTTCGCTCAAGGACACATGGCACAGTGGATAAAGGTGTTGGTTAGATCCAGTTACAGAGCACAAAGAGTTCAATACCCGGTTAAGGCAGTGTAGAAGTTGGGGAGGAGAATTAAGAGGAGATAACTAATAACTGATATCCATTGAACATGGCAATTGGAACTCGAACAGTCTATCCCAGTGATCGAAATAAAGGGTTCAGTTCGACATTCGAACCAACTGAAGAACGCCGGAGCTTACCACGGCCGAAACGTTGTAATTAATATGGCGACAAAGATGAGGACAATAGTCCAAATAATGTAAATAATGTACATAATACCTCATCTCAGAAATATAGACAGATACTGAAAGGCCGAAATGTTGCAATAAATATGGCGACAAAGATGAGGACAATAGTCCGAATAATGTAAATAATGTACATAATACATCATATCAGAAATATAGACAGATACTGAAAGGCCGAAACGTTGTAATAAATATGGCGACAAAGATGAGGACAAGAGTCGGAATAATGTACATAATACATCATCTCAAAAATATAGACAGATACTGAAAGGCCGAAACGTTGTAATTAATATGGCGACAAAGATGAGGACAATAGTCCGAATAATATAAATAATGTACATAATACTTTATCTGAGAAATATAGACAGATACTGAAAGGCCGAAACGTTGTAATAAATATGGCGACAAAGATGAGGACAATAGACCGAATAATGTAAATAATGTACATAATACATCATCTCAGAAATATAGACAGATACTGAAAGGCCGAAACGTTCTAATAAATATGACGACAAAGATGAGGGCAATAGTCCGAATAATGTAAATATTGTACATAATACCTCATCTCAAAAATAGAGACAGATACGGAAAGGCCGAAACGTTGTAATTAATATGGCGACAAAGATGAGGACAATAGTCAGAATAATGTAAATAGAGCTTTTAGTATTTTATGTAATTGTTGTTATAACTGAATCTAGTATTTTTTGCTAATGTGCAAATGTCAATGCTTCTAAATAGTCAGCTTTGATGAAACATGTGTTATCGATAATCTAAAATACACGTGGTGTTTGCTACAAATTGGAGACATCAGAATCACTCAAGAACGGAAATTTTAAATATCTGGTGAGTGAGAATAAATATAACATTGAAAACCAGAATCACATGGAATATTGAATGATGCCTTCAAAAATCTATGCAAAGAAAAATCAATCCTTCACAGATGAAGAGAATTCTTGAAGCAACTGAGATGTTGTGATAAAGAAAGATCACTAGAATATCAGAGATAGAACACATGACTAACATGAAACGATTTGAAGTAAATAGAAAACAAAATAATACAGATGAACCTCGATTCTCGAACGTCTCAGATGTCGAACAAATCAGCTTTCGTATAGAAAATTCAAGAAAAAAATGACTCAGTTATCGAACAAAATTTCGGTTCTCGAACAATAGTCGATCCGAGTTAACTCGAACGGAATAATTTCTGAGTCGACAGCCGTGTTGTATACATTCGTGTGTTGTGCGATGCTTTTCTTTTCTAATTTTATTGTACTGACATTTTCTCTACATTGAGTCCCATTGGAAAAATAGTTTCGGTTTACGAGCATTTCGGGTTACACACGACCTTCAGGAACGAATTAAATTCATGAAACGATGTTCCTCTGTACTTATTAGAATCAGAATCGTTGGAAATTTCGACATAACGAAGAAAGAAAGCTCGCAGAGTTTAATACTTACAGAACATATTGGAACCAAGGCTTACTTTGTGGAACTGAATGCCAAGAGGTTACTTTTCCCGATCCCAACGATCTTTAACTGGTCAAGTCTAGAGCTAACCATTATCTTCTTCAAATATCCGTATAAAAGTTGCCTTTTACACGGTAACCTATCAGTTGCCTCTGTACAGGGTGAACATACTTGTGAGAAAAAGAAGGTTAGTGATTAATGTGCTATCGTAAACGGGTGCCAGAACAAGTATGATTTTTTATTGAGTTATTTGCTTCTGTTTACAGCTGATCGATCTCTTTCAGGTTATTTAAAGACAAAATATTTTGGGATTTTGAGAAATTTTAGGAGATAACAATAATTCACCGAGCCAAGTCCGACTAATCAGATAGGGTGGAGGAGGAGAGGTCATCCGCGCGTAAATGAATGTAACGGATGCGACGGGAATCGAAACTTGGCTCTGCGATTTCCAACTTTGTTATCAATCACACCAGCCGCATATCCAAACTTACAGCCTCTGGTATTCGCAACCGATCGCCCAACTAGGTACTGACCAGGCTCGACGCTGCTTAACTTCGGTAATCGTACGAGAACCACTGTTTCAACGTGATATGGTCCTAAACCCAATATACCACTTGAACATTCAAATTTACAACTTCCGTGACCGTACAAGAAACAGTAGGTTAGATCATTTACATTATTCGAACTATTGTCCTCATCTTTGTCACCATATTTATCACAACGTTTCGGCCGTTGTACGCTCCGGCCTTCTTCGGTTGGTTAGAATTTCGAACTGAACCCTTTATTTCGCTCACTGGGGTAGACTGTTCACGTGCCATGTTTGATGGATGTCAGTTATCTCCTGCTAATTTCCCTCTGAAAGTTCTCCACTGCCTTAACCAGGTATTGAACTCACACTCTTTGTGTCCTGTCACTGGATCTAACCAACGCCTTTATCCACTGTGCCATGTGTCCTTGAGGAAATATAGACAGACGAAGTAGGTTAGATGTGGCACAAGGCCGAAAGTATGGGACACTTATTGAGGATTGATCCCACTATTCATTCGTAGTTGATCTAACGAGACAAGTTTGTTAACCATTACATCGCGTCATAGTGCTCCTGTACGTGATATGTTCCTAAAACCAATATACCATTCACATATCCGAGTTAACAACATCTGTACGGGAGCCGTTGGATATTTTAAACGTCGCTTTGAAGTAAAACAATTCCAAAAGCATGAGTCACATAGTGAGTATCTATCTCACTACTGAGTGGTAGCTGATCTAGTTAGACAAGTTTGCTAAACCTTACATCACGTCGAAGTGTTCCCGTAGGAGAACCAATGTTTCGACGTGATGTGGCTGTAAGCCTAAAGGACGTAGGGGAGAGATAGAGAGAGATTAAAAAGACAAATATTGTGTAGAGGAAGAAAACTAGGAAATTGTGGGAAACCATAATGTTCAGTCTCCTGAAGAAGAACAGTAAATAAAATGCCGAAATCGGCGGTAATTTTTCTCAGCAGCATCAATTGAGCCACATTTAATCAGAGATTACTTTGTTTTGTCCTTTGCATTTGTTGCAGCTTTGGTAACATACGTTATTGTAAAAAAAAAAAAGTAAGTTGTTTATTGTCTCGTAAATTCTCTTTTACTTGTAGTTCAAATTTCAGTCTTTCTCTGCTCCAGACCCTCTTCATTTCCATGTCTAATCTCCACCCCATTTGCCTCCATATTTCGTTTTGTCCCGTCACTTACTCCGATCCCAAAATCACAAGAGAAGATTATGAAAGACGGATTCAAAACACCAGACGAGACTAAAGCCTGAACTTCCCCAAACTTTCCTCTTACCCAACCTTCTCCATTTTACAGATTTTCATGGACATACTTTTTTTTTTTTTTTAATACGGAAACAGAATTGAGAAAAGCTTTCTAATGCTTTAGCTTCCCCTTTCATTTTCTTCCATCTTTTATTCGAGTTTATCATACGATGTATTTTTATTCGTTTTATATTTTTTTATTGCCCTCTTGGTCTTGTATTTATCATATTTTTAATTCTTTTCCCGTTTATTTAATCTGTCGTTTCTTTTTATTTATTATTCCGTTAGAGATGGATTTCTTTTATTTACATGTAGTTTGATCGTTTCTTTCTTTGATTCATTCATTTACTGATCATTCATGTCTTCTCATTTATTGACTTTAATTCTTTCGTTTTCTCATTTATTCCCGCCATTTTATTCTTTTAAATATTTTTAATCCATTTTTTTATTCCTGTACTTACTTTATCTTTCTTCCTTTCTTTTATTGATTTCTTTCCTTTTTCTACTCTATTCGCTTCTTTTCCTTATTTTTCATTCAGCTTCTTTTCTTTTCTTATCTATCTATCTATCTATCTATCTATCTATCTATCTATCTATCTATCTATCTCATATTACTCATATCTTCTTCAATCTGTTCTTTCTTTATTTATTAATTTCATTTATTCCTTCTTTTTTCCTTCTTATTTTATTCATATCTATCTATCTATCTATCTATCTATCTATCTATCTATCTATCTATCTATCTCAGCCTCTTTATCTATCTATCTATCTCAGCCTCTTTATCTATCTATCTATCTATCTATCTATCTCAGCCTCTTTATCTATCTATCTATCTATCTATCTATCTATCTATCTCATATTACTCATATCTTCTTCAATCTGTTCTTTCTTTATTTATTAATTTCATTTATTCCTTCTTTTTCCTTCTTATTTTATTCATATCTATCTATCTATCTATCTATCTATCTATCTATCTATCTATCTATCTATCTATCTATCTATCTCAGCCTCTTTATCTATCTATCTATCTCAGCCTCTTTATCTATCTATCTATCTATCTATCTATCTATCTATCTATCTATCTATCTCAGCCTCTTTATCTATCTATCTATCTATCTATCTATCTATCTCAGCCTCTTTATCTATCTATCTATCTATCTATCTATCTATCTATCTATCTATCTTATATGGATCATTCATGTCTTATCTTTTTCCTTTTTTCTTTAATTTTTTTTATTTATTTCCGCCATTTTAATTTTACTTATTTTCAATCCATTTTTCATTCTGCCTCTTAATATTTCTTTTAGTTCATTATCTTCTCTCTTCTCTCCATTTCCTTATTTGTTTCATTTTTATATCTATCTTTTTCTTCTTTCGTTATAACTTTCTTTTTTATGTTATCTATTCTGTTCTTTTCATTTTATTTCCTTCATTTTCCATTCCCTCTTTCGTTCGTTTCTGCCTTCCTTCCGTCCTTCCTTCCTTTCTTTCTTTATTTCTTTCTACCTTGTTCCTTCCTTTTCTCCTTCCATCCCTCCATCCTTCCTCCTTCTTTCTTCCCTCCTTCCTTCCTTCCCTCCTTCCTTTTCTTTTTCTAATTTATCTACTCTATTTTCTCCTTTTTTTATATTCATCCCGCCTTTTACTTTTTATTTCTTTTTTGCCTTCTTTCTTTTTCGTTTTTTCTTTCTTTTTTAATCTTGTCTTTTATTTTTTGTTCTTATTTTTGCTTCATTCTTATTTCAATTCTTTATTTCTTTCTTTCTTTCTTTCTTTCTTTCTTTCTTTCTTTCTTTCTTTCTTATAAACTCTAATCTCTTATTTTCTTGCTTGATTTTCCATTGTCTCAAATCTTCTTTCTTCTTTTTTTTTTTCGAATTGTTGTACTTTCTTCCCTTCTTAAATTAATTCATTCTCTTACTTTTTCCTTTGTCTTTCCTTTCTTTTTCCTTTCTGTCTTTCTTTCTTTCTTTCTTTCGTTCTTTCTTTCTTTTATTTTTTTGAATTTTTGTACTCTTTTCTCTTGTTATTTTAATTCCTCTTCTTAATTTTTCCTTTCTTTTTCTTTCTTTCTTTCTTTCTTTCTTTCTTTCTTTCTTTCTTTCTTTCTTTCTTACAGGCAGACATAGACAGACAAACAGACAGATAGATAGATAGATAGATAGATAGATAGTTAGATAGATAGATAGATAGATAAAAAAAAAGGAAAATTGAAATGAAAAAAATTGTAGATATAGTGGGTGCGGCAGAAATATGTGAGAGATTTTTTGCCACAGCCTCCATTTCTACTTTATTGTTGTTTTTTGCGAGTTTTTTGTGCTAATTTAAATTTTCTTCTTTTTCTTTCTTTCTTTCTTTCTTTCTTTCTTTCTTTCTTTCTTTCTTTCTAAACTTTCTTTTTACACTTTTCCATTCTTTCCTTCTTTGTTTATTCTTATCTTTCTTTCTTTTTCTTTCTCCCTTCCCTTCTTTATTTTTCTTTCTCTCGATCTTTTATATATATCTGCACTATTCTCTTTGCTTAATTTTCCATTTTTTTTATTTTCTTTCATTGCTTCTTTGTTTCCTTCTTATTTTCTTTATTCTCTTAGTTTCTTTCTGTTTGCTTCACTTTCCTTTGCCCTCTTTATTTTCTTTCATTTTTCTTTGTTTCTTTCTTTCTTTTCGTTTGTCTGCTCTTCATCTTATCTAAACCTTTTTCAATCATTACTTTTTTGTTCATTCTCTCTTTTCCTTCTTTCCTTCCTTTTTTCGCTTTATTTCTTTTCTCTTTCATTCTTTCTTTCACTTTCTCTCATCTTCTTTTCATTCATAATTCTGTTCTCATTTCCTCTGTGTTTTTCTTTTTATGCCCCTCCCTACTTTCTCTCCCTCTTCCTCTTTCTTCATTTCTTGCTTTTAACCCATACACATCATTTTGCTAGTCAGACATTTAAGTTAGCTTTTCTCATTTCCGTGTCTCTTTTATCTTTTGCACCTGTTCTCTACCGATTAGAAGCGAAAGACGCCCACCCCGCTTTAACAACCTGCCACCCAGTATCAAAAACTTTGTAAATATTCTTTTCGTTAAAATAAGTTTGCATATTTTACTTTCAGTATTCGAACATCTTTCTTAAAACGCAGCCTATTTTTCCCTTCTTCAAGCTTCCTGCTATTGACTATTAATCTTGTGAAAATCAGTGACTACGTGTCTCCAGAAAAAAAAGATTATAAAGAACTTTCAAAAGTTCGACACGACAGAGAATTTTCCTGGGCGTGAAAGAAACCCTTAATAGACATCGAGAACTGCACAAAACCTACGTCGCAAGGTTAATAAAACCCAAGGATATTTTGAAAGACATCGCTAAAAGTTTGGATACGATGGGTATCAGCATTTTTACTCGCACAATACAACGCTGTTTAAATAGAAATAGGGGGTTACAGAAACCGAACTTGACGAACCCCAATTCACAAACCATGATCGTTTTTAATTATGCCGAAACGTTCTTGGACGAAGAAAATTGTTTTAGGGAACAAGTACTGTGGAGGGATGAAAGAAAAATTGAGCCTTTTAGATAATGATGTACATAAGATTTGGCACAAGAAAGGTGAGCTTTCCTCCAAAAGAAACAGTGGCAACTTTAAAACATGGAGGCGGCTCGATGATGTTTTGGGGTTGTTTTAGTTCAAGGAGGGGAGGGGACAACTAATTGAAATAAGATGAATAATGAAAATTTCAGACGATATCAAATTCTGTATAAAAATCTATAACTATCAGCGCAAAATCTTCATCTTGGTCGGCGATTTACTTTCCAGCAAGACAACTAAAACAGAGAATGCGTGGCTTCAGAAAAAGATGATCACAATTCTGCCACGGCCTTCAATGAGTATTGAATAATGGAAGAAAATCCAAAAAAAACTTGATCAAATCTCATCAAAAACTTCAGAAAACGATCGCAGCAAGTCATAAAGATGAGAGGCCATGTTGGTAACTATTAACACTATAAAAAACGTTCAATGTTTTTCAAATTTTCTTACTGTACGAACAATTTTGTCTTTTCCTATTTTGCATAATTCGCCTGTCAAATTTGTTGTATTTAACCTATTGTTCTGAAAATTGGGTTTTATATTCCGTTTTTGTGCTCATCAACATATAAAAAACATGACATCATACGGGCATTAAATTCTGTGAAATGGCTAAAAATATTCAAAATTGATGGATGAATAATTTCGTCGTTGACTGTATATATTTCAATTGACTTATTTCAGCTGATTTTATTAATATTAATTACAGTTATGGTACTTTTTGATACCATATTATAAACATTGTATATTTGTGAGTCATAAGTAATTTCAATTTGTAAGTACACATTATAATGATCAATGTATCATCGTAACTGCTCGTCATCCGTGAGATTTAAGAATAAATCTGGAATACACTAGTAGACGGCACTTGCTCCTATCCGAGCATCGAGATCGTAATGCCCTTTCCCTGTTTCATTTCTCTTCTCTGGGGAGAGAGTTGGCCGTGAATCAAAGATGGAGACGCACATACACTGGGCCAGAACCGCCTCATCCGCCGTTAATTGAGGATTGAGGCAGGCGAATTGCTCCAGGCCAGGGAAGACGGTCGGTGGCTTCTTTTTCCCTGGTCTTGTGTCTACTTCCAGCTTGAAGATTTCAATTGGTCTTTGAATTTGCTTTTTGAGTCTCCGCTATGTCGTTAGCCATTGACGAGCTTGTTGTAAAGGAGTCTTTCAGAAGCCATTAGGGTGACATATCCTGAATACCTGAGGCCATTCTTGAGGATGGCAGCTTCAATTCTCGTTATTTCCGAGCGAGTGCTGTTGGTGCGTCGGTCCTGACATTTGATATCCAGGATCAGCTTGTTCCTTATTAGGTTCTTTTGATACAGATCCATGCCTCTCAAGCATAAAACAAGTTGGAGTTAGCAATGTTTGTTCGTGACGGAGAGTACATGGTTATTGGAAACTCGACTGAGTCATCCTAAGGCCCAACGAACGTATTTGATCCGGTGGTTTAAATCCTTTTCGCATGCCTCCGAATGTGAGTGCTGCCGAGGTATTGAAAAACGCTGACAATTCCCAAAAGCAAGACCCTTATATTAATAGTAATTTCTGGTCATGCAGATAAAGCAAGCAGTGTGAACCACGTGTGTCCGAGTTTGGGTCACCCGATACGTCCATAGTTCAGGAGCCCAATTCAGGAATGGATTAGTCTATGGCAATGATCGCATAGCAGGGCGGGTGATTATCTTGGCTGGAGCTGCCGGTCACTGAGTTACCATTTTTTACTTCCTCCTCAGTCTTTCAGTGGAGCAACCGAAATAAATTGCAATTCACCTGGATGGGTGGTCGGTGACTTCTGTTTCTCAGGTGTTGGGTCTGTTTCCGGCTTGAAGGAGGGATGACTTCAATTGGTCTTTCAATTTGCGTTTTACATCTCCGCGATGTCGTTTACCGTTGACGACCTCGCTGTAAAGGTGTCTTGAAGAATCGGTCCTGCTATTTGATATTAAGGATCTACCGGAGTTTGGCCAGTTGAAAACGTTTGAGATTTTACACGACTTTTCAATACAGTGTCAATGATTCGCAAGTGTAGAACAAGATGGAGATGACAATGGCGTGGATCACCGTATGTTTTGTTCTGAGGGATGAGCAGGCTGAGTTTTCGAAAGCCTAATGAGCCGATTCGATGCAATGATTAATTTCTCTTTTGCAAGTTCCAGATTGTGATAGGAGGATGCCGAGGTATTGAAAATCGTTGAAAACTTCCAGAGGCAAGTCATCTATTTTAATAGCAATTTCTATTAACTAACTCAGTCTATACTGCTATTTAACCCATAGTTGTGGAGAAGATTTTCAACTGGAAAAAGTAACACAGCAAACAGATTGAAACTCTGCTTGCCGATTTTATTTTCTTCGCTGATAATCGCTACGCTACCCTCATCTCCATTCGTTACAATCTCAAAAAAATACAACTATTAAATATACCATAATTAGTATCTTAATGATTTTTAGTTGGTCTTGGATTTTTTCTCCATTGTTAGTTCAATTTTTTATGATTATATTGTTGTTATTGGTGATTTTTGTTCTGCTTTTTTCCCCTTTTGGTTTTTAATCTAGTCTCTTTGATCTACTTTCTCGAAGACTTAGCACCAAGCCCGAGCGATTTACTTTCGAAAGGATTTAAACGAATCGGATTATAAAATGGAAATACATCTACAAGTAAAGAAAATATTAAAATAAATCCACCGGTAAAAAGCAAAAAAAAAAAAAAAAAAGAATACAAAAAGAAAAAAAGAAGAAAAAGACTAACTGAATATGAAGAACGAGAAGTAGCACAATCAAGTGTAGATATAAAAAAAAGAACATCTTTCTTTTGCCATTCCTTACGATTGAGGCAAATGCGTCGTTCCTTAAAGAATTCCGGCATCCTTCGCAATTAGAAGAAACAGCACCAACAACAAAACCAATTGTACATTTACATAAATAATACAAATAATAATAATAATAATAATAATAATCTCGAAAATGTGCCATATGGGAACATCAACAATCCCTGTTGTAGTTGGAGCCCTAGGACTGGTTGGAAAAGATTGCAGTAGACTAATTGAAGGGATTCCTGGAAGTCCATGCCTCAAGGAGATACAAAAAATTGTTCTGACACTTTACGAAGGGCTTTATCTATGTATTTTTTTTTTTTTTTTGGCAGTGGAAAGAGTCATGATGCCATTTTCTAACCTTAGGTCCCTGGGGACCCGGAAAGAAATGTGTAAACGCCAGAAATCAAAGAAAATAATAATAATAATAATAATAATAATAATAATAATAATAATAAAAAGAACAAGCATAAACATTAATCATAGAACAATGGACAATGTTTTGATCTGGAGTGCTTCACAAGGCGGCCAAGGAGAACGTCACACTTATATGTGAATATAAATTCACACAAACACACACACACACACACACACACACACACACACACACACACACACACACACATATATATATATATATATTCATTTAATACGACAGACAAGGGGCTTTTATTTATTTTTTTTTATACAATTTGTCATGCGATCTAATATTTTGTCAGACGATAAATTATAGCAGTCGTGTGTTCAATATCAGGTCAAAACAGTGGTTAACCAAAACTTAGAGAGTTGAGTTAAAGGGAAATAACTGAGACATCCTGAAGACGCATGGCACGTGGAATAGAAAGATCTACTCCGGTGGAAGAAACAATGGGTTCGGTTTTCAATCACCTGAAGAAGTCCTGATTGTACAACGGCCGGAACGTTGTGAATATGGCAATGGAGATGAAAATGACGGTTCGAATAATGTAAATCATGCTACATTATTTACATTATTCGGACAATTGTCCTCATCTCTGTCGCCATATTTATTACAACGTTTCGGCCGTTCTACGATCCGGTCTTCTTCAGGTGGTTGGAATGTCGAACTAAACACTTTATTTCGCTCACTGGGTAGACTATTCTAGTTCCACGTGCCATGTTTAATGGATGTCAGTTATCTCTTGTTAATTCCCCTCTCCAAGTTCTCCACTGCCTTAAGCTGGTATTGAACTCACACTCTTTGGGTCCTGTCACTGGATCTAAATAACGCCTTTATCCACTGTGCCATGTGCGGCACGTGGAACTAGAACTGTCTACCCCAGTGAGCGAAATAAAAGGTTCAGTTCGACATTCCAACCACCTGAAGAAGGCCGGAGCGTACAACGGCCGAAACGTTGTGATAACTATGGCAACAAAGATGAAGACAATAGTAGTCCGAATAATGTAAATAGTTTACATCATTTTTCATTTCAGAAATATAGACATATACTAAATAATGCTAGTTACGACTTCATAGAGACTTGAGGTATTATATGTTGGCTGTAGTAACAATTTATTGTTTTGGTGCAAGGGATACCAGGGTATTATTAAGGATATAAAATAATGAGAAAAAAAGGAATTTAGAATGCAGATGATAACGATTAAACAACATTTGAAACAATGTCTCATCCTTTTACAGTTGAAATCTATAGGTTTAACTGTAAGTTCTTTGAGGGAACTCTCTTCCGGACTGAGTAAAAAAAAAACATTATTAAGGATATAAAATAATGAGAAAAAAAGGAATTTAGAATGCAGATGATAACGATTAAACAACATTTGAAACAATGTCTCATCCTTTTACAGTTGAAATCTATAGGTTTAACTGTAAGTTCTTTTGGGAACTCTCTTCCGGACTGAGTAAAAAAACATTATTAAGATATAAAATAATGAGAAAAAAGGAATTTAGAATGCAGATGATAACGATTAAACAGCATTTGAAACAATGTCTCATCCTTTTTACAGTTGAAATCTATAGGTTTAACTGTAAGTTCTTTGAGGAACTCTCTTCCGGACTGAGTAAAAAAAAAACATTATTAAGGATATAAAATAATAAGAAAAAAAGGAATTTAGAATGCAGATGATAACGATTAAACAACATTTGCAACAATGTCTCATCCTTTTATAGTGGAAATCTATAGGTTTAACCGTAAGTTCTTTGTGGGAACTCTCTTCCGGAATGAGTAAAAAAAAAAGAGAAAAAAAAGAAGGAAATTTTAGATCGCAGGAATGCTACGAGGAATTGTTCAAATATTTCCTAAACGGCATATAAATGAAACATTATTTTTTGATGTTCCTATTCGTATTATTTTGTACGTTCTTTTCACCCTAAACAAGATAATAAATCCGACGAGGCACCAGGAGTATGAGAGGACATAAAAAAGATAAAAACAACGTAGAGAGAATAATAAAAGTAAAGAAATTACAAAGACAGAAGATAGCGATTTACATAGAATTTAAATTTTTAAAGACCAAAGTTGACTGGATAGTAAGAAGCTGGAAGAGTGTCCCACAATCAAGAAGTGCCTGAGAAGAAACTGTTAAGATAGAACTTACGGTAACATCTAGCCATTTAAACAATAAAATGAAGAAACTTGTCAATCTCGTAGTACGCTAAAATTCATAAAGTCTGGGTAAGAAATATTAAATCTCATGAACAGAATTACCAAGAAAATGTTTATACAAAAGACACGGTTATACTGCGTTATGGTGGTCGGAAAGTGATTGAATCCGAGATGCCAGGTCAGCACCAATAATACTGCAGAATCTTCTTTATACTTTACCAAAAATCTCTGAAAGCATAGCTCATGCATCGTACCAGATATGACACTGGTATTCAGTGAATGATTCGGAATACCGTCATGCTTTCTAACTTGTATTATTACACCACCCATGTTTTTTTTGCGTTTGTAATAATTATCGCAATAACTCCTTAGGAGGTTGAGGAGAGTCATGATCACTAAAGTCCTTAAGGCCTGTCAGAATTTCTTTCCAACTTCCAATCATATATTATTACTTTGGATACATTTTTCTTGGATTGTAATATTTTTCTTATGTTTCAAGGTCATGGCATAGGAAGTTGATGAGAGTCTTTTTTGGTGTTTTCCACCTATTTTCTTTTGTGTCTTTTTTTCTTCCTTTTCTTCATTCCTTCCTTTCTTTCTTTTCTTTTTCATTTTTATTTCCTTACTTTATTCTTTCTTTTCTCCTTTTTTTTCTTTTTTTTCTTTCTTTTCTTTATTTCTATTTATTGTTTCTTTTCTTTTTTCATTTTATTACCTTATTTCTTTCATTCTTTTCTTTTTCATTTTTATTTCTCTCTTTCTATCTTTCTTTTCATTTCATTTTCATTTTTCTCTTTCTTTCTTTTTTTTTACTTTCTTTTTCATTCTTTTCCTTTCTCCTTTCTTTACTTTTTCTTTCGTTTCTTTTTTCTATTCTTTCTTTCTCTTTTTGTTTTCTTTATTATTTCCTTCTTTCTTTCTCTCTCTTTTCCTTTCTTTCCTTTTTTCTTTGGTTTTTTTTTTCGATTCTTTCTTTCTTTTATTTTTCCTGTTTTTTATATTTTTATTTCTTTCTTTCTTTCTTTTTCTGTTGTTTTTTTCTCTTCTTTCTTTCTTTTTCCTTTCTTGTTTTCTTTTTCCTTTTTTATTTTCTTTCGTTCTTTCTTTCTTCTTTTATTTCTTTTTCTTTGTTTTCTTTCTTTGTTTCATTTTTCTTTTTCTCTTTCTTCCTTTTTTTTCCATCAATCTGACTTTCTTATTTTATTCTATCTTTCTTTTTTTTTCTCATTTTATTATTTTTCTATCTTTTTCTTCTTTTCTTTACTTTTTCTTTCTTTTTTTCTTTCTTTTTTTTCTTTCCTATGTTAGTTTTTCTTTCTTTGTTTCTTATTTTATTTCTTTCTCTTCTTGTTTCTTTTATCTCTTTCCTTCTTTCTTTTTCCTTCTGTCTTTTTTTTCTTGCTGTATTCACGTACCTACTTTCTTCTCTTCGTCAATAATAGTCTTCACCCCGTCACATATGCAATGCTACGTCGTTTTATCTCTTTTCTTTTCTTTGCCTCTTTTCCATTAAATCATCCATTTTGACCTCGCTGAGTCTTGAGTAGTGACAGTCACGACCTTTGCATGATTCTCTAAATCTTTTCGGGATTTCCTTTGCATTTTATAACAGCCTTTTTTCATTCTAAAGAATACAAGTGTATTTCTTTCTCTTTTTGTTTTTACGTGCATTTTATTTTGTTTATACTATCTTTTACTGCTTATCTAAAGTAATCCTAATTTCAATATGGCTTTAATAATATTCCAGCTTTTTTTCTCTCTTTCTAAAATTTTAAGAAATGTTCGTATAAAAGAAACAAAATAGACCCCGTCAAAAAAAAAAAAAAAAAAAAAAATCTTTCAATGAAGCAACAACGTCCATATTTTTCCCTCCACTTCCAAACTAGTTAAGGCTTAAACTATTCATTATTGAATTATCTCCCTTATTTTTATTTTTGTTTTCCATCTCCTTTTCTAAAAATCGTTTCTTTCTTTTATAATTCTTTACCCCTTTACTTTCCTACAACTTTTGAATCTCTCACTTTTCATTTTATATCTCTTTACAGAATTTCTGAATTTTTATCATTTGTTTCATTTTTTTTTTTTTAGGAATTGTCAAATTTTACAAATCTTTAACATTTTAGAAATCTTCTTAGCCTCGTCCAATTCCGCGGTCGTCGTTTTTCTTCCCGCCTCAATTCTGCTTCCCATCTAATTCTCTTATTTCTTGAATCTTCTTCGATTATATTTTCATTCTTCTGTTATTTCACTGTCTAAAGAGGTTTCTTTCTTAATTCTCTTTTTTCTTCCCACATCTCAAGTGATTTCTTGCCAACATTCTTTGGTTGCTAATATTCTGGCCCTTTTTTTATCTAAGAATTTCATTACTTCAGATTTTCAATTTGTGTCTTCGACGTCTCTTTTTCTTTCGCTGCTTTTATTTAATCTTTCTTGTTTTCAAATTCTTCAAAATTTTCTTCCTTATCGAGAAATTATTTAATTTTTCATTTTCTATTCTTCGTCGTTTTTTTGTTGTTTTTTGTTTCTTTCTTTCATACTTCTTTCTTTTCTGTTTCCTTTTCTTTACGTATTTATTTTAATCATAGTTTTTAAATGATTTATTCTACTTCTTTTTATTTCTCCTTCTTTCAACATATATTACAAATCTTTTCAAATCATTATATTCTTCTATTTCTTCTTTGATTTTTATTCTAATTCTTTTTCTTCTTCTTTTAAATCTTCTGCGACTGGATTTGCCCGTCATTTTTCGACATATGAGGCTCAAGCAACTCCTAGACATCTGCACATATTTGATTATATTGTAGAACTAACCATGATTTTTCAAGAGCTTGTGGTACCGCGTTCCACAAGGTCCCCAAACGACCCTCCGCAGGTTTTGAATTCAGAGTTGTTCTTTTCAAGAGCTTGTGGTACCGCGTTCCACCATGTCCCCAAACGACCCTCAGCAGGTTTTGAATTCAGAGTTGTTCTTTTCCCATAGATGTGGATGGAAGAAGAAGAGGATTCATAACTTTCCCAAGGGTATTAGCACGTAAGTGAATGAAATAGATTCGACTGGAAAGTCAGTCAGTTGTGTGCCATGCGTGATACACGCTTAGGTGATCATGTATCTTTCGATACATGACTGACGAGGCAGATTTTTTACTGCAGTAGGTTGCTATTTCTTTCTGTGGTAGACCAGCTGGCATTTAAGGCCACAGAACCTGGTCTGTTCTGCTATTTACCCAAAGCTGAGGGGTGGGAGAAGAAAATGATTCACACCTTTCCCAAGGGTATTAGCACATAAGTGAATGTAATGGATTCGACTGGAAAGTCAGTCAGTTATGTGTCATGCGTGATACACGCTTAGGCGATCATGTATCTTTCGATACATGACTGACGAGGCAGATTTTTTTTCTGCTGTGGGTTGCCATTTCTTTCTGCGGTAGACGAGTTACCATTGAAGGCTATCGAACCTGATCTGTCCTGCTATTTACCTATAGCTGGAGAGGGGAGAAGAAGGGGATTTATAGCACATAATGTAATGGATTCGACTAGAATTCGAACTCGACTCTCCGATTCTTTAATTCGAGTCGCTATCCATTACTCCACCATGCCTCCTCCTCCTCCTCCTCTTACTACTACTACTACTACTACTACTACTCTTGCTTACTATTTTTGTTTTCAGATTTTTCTTTCTTTTTCCTCTTCGGTTTTCTTTCTTTCTTTCTTTCTTTCTTTCTTGCTTGCTCTCTTTCTTTCTTTCTTTCTTTCTTTCTTAACCCATTCCCTGGATATTCTTTCTTTCTTTTTCTTCAATCATTTTTTTTCTTTCTTAGACATTCGCTGTATATTCTTTCTTTCTTACTTTCTTCCATTTTCTTTGTAAATAATTTATTGTATGTTGTCTTTTTTTGGCCATTATGTCTTCCAAAATCCTTCAAGTTCGTCTCATATTTTTGAAACATTTTCAAATTATTCTAATTTTCATTTCCCTTATTTTCCTGTTTCTACTTCATGTTGAAAAACTTCGGATTCTTTCAAATTTTTCTCCTTTTCCTTTTTCTTTCTTCTTCTTTGCCTTCTAAATATTTTCATTTATTCAACTTGATTTCTTAACGAACGCGCGCACACACAAACATACATAGCACGCAAAAAAATAAAATGACATGGCAAATAATAGTAAATTAATTAGCGGTACTGTTTGAAGTGCAAGCTTCCTGCATCAATACTTTGCTTTTTTGATGTAAGAAATCGAGTGAATTTTTATATTCAAATTAATAAATAATGCAACATAATTAATATTGTAAAATGAAGATGGTGAATGTTTTCCCCGAAAGTACTTGCGAACAACATGGACCGAACATCTAATCCATTGTACAGTAAAAAAAAAAAAAAAAAACAAGGATCGTGTCGTTCAGCGATTGGTCAGTAAGTTAATGCCTTCTTAATCTGTTAGCGATCTGATTTCGCCATTAATTACATTAACCTTATTGTTTTATTCTTTGAAAGACTATTTGACAATATTACTTAAGCTGCACTATTTAAGAATCTCTCTCTCTCTCTCTCTCTCTCTCTCTCTCTCTCTCTCTCTCTAACTATATCTTTTTACAAGATGGGAGAGTCAATCATACATAAAATAAGGAATTACTTTCCACTCACCGTCAAGAAATATACGGTGTAACCCGGATATAAGAGAGTTGTCGGGACCGGAGAAGAAGTCTCTTATATCCGGGTTTCTCTTATATTCGGGTTTGGTCTATGTTATATACATTAGCACAGGCTCTAATTTGGGACCAGAGAAAATCTCTCTTATATCCGGGTTTCTCTTATATCCGGGTCTCTTATATCCGGGTTTCTCTTATATCCGGGTTTCTCTTATATCCGGGTCTCTTATATCCGGGTTACACTGTATTTGTAAAAATTACACAACTATCTTAAAATACTAAAGGGTAAATGTGTTCAATAAAATTTCCATTGGGTTCAACCAGACGACTTCGGAATCTCCTGCACCTCTTCTGGGCGGTCTCTTTGTTTAAGTTGTTGAATATATAATAATCAAGGGTGTTACAGTCGGGGGAGATAGGTGGCCAGATGTGACAGCTGATATGATTGCAAAAATTGTCTGACAGCCTTAACTACGTTCTACTGCTTGTGTTGCATGGTACATAGTCCTGTGGCCGGCGATAAGGTCTTCTAGCAGACACACTATTGACTTAGAAAGCACTACCTCCTCAAGGCACTTGAAGTATGCACCCGTGTTGAGTCTGAGTCCCTCAACACCTATTTCAGGAGTTATATAACGATCAGAGTGATTTTTTTCTATCCTCCGTACCTTTGTAATCACCATTAGACTCATCCAACTCTTTCAGAATCCTCTTTACTGCCCTCAGATTCACACCCCAAACATTCTGAAATGTCGGTATTGGAGCTTCCGGTACGAATGTCAAGCAGTACATCATACCTCTTCCAAATTTCAGGCGGAGTGAGTTCCGTCAGGGTGATCTTTTTCTGTCTCAGACGGTGCCCAACTGACTCTGATCTATTACACTGTGCAGTTGACAAAATCCAAAACAAACAAGGCGCATGTGCGACATTAAAAATATAAAATGTCGACAATTTACCCATCGCAAGCTATAGCTAGAAAAAAATAAAGAAAGAACGAAAGAAAGAAAGAAGTAGAAATATAAAAAGAAATGACAGTTTTTCGGATTTATGGGTGTGGGTTCGTTGAATATATTTTTCTTTCAGCAACATCTACACAATATCATATCTATCATGAATATATTTTTGTTTTAAATTCTTTGAAATATCTGCACCCATAAATTAAATTTTGCTTAGTCAATGAGAATTTCATAAAAAGTGTTAACATTACTTATTTCGAGCAAGGTTCAATCTAATGTGTGGGTAATCAATTTTTATTTTTATATTTACACATCGTTTTCTTAAAATAACAAGTACTACCTTACCACATGAAACTAGGATTTCAACATAAAATATCTAACGCTGATACAGACAACAGCAAAAAAGATTAATTGTTTTTATTTAGGGATTATTAATGGCATGTACGTTGTTACCGTTATTCTTTGAATCGACACAACATTACAGTCTTTATAGACATCGCAGGGCTCTGCAAACTCACTGAATTATTCATCCATGGCCGCTAGGTGTCGCTTCTAGACTTGAGTGTTGTCTGCATGACAAATAGAAGCCGAAATCAAAATTTACGTTGGATATTAATTATTTACATGAACAGAAACATTTATTAAGATAAAACATACCTTATAAGTAAACCATAAATAAATTTGCTTAACACAAGTACACATACACATACACACACACATATATATATATATATATATATATATATATATGTATTCAAGCATTTTTTCCGAATAATATAGACATATTATGCCTATTTAGTTTTATAATAATCCTTTCTTGTTCTCCAATTATCTTCCTGATGTTAAGTCAAAATTCATCACGAAGCGCCGTATTTTTTCTTAACCCAAGTACTTTCGACCTCCTTCTTCTTAATGTAAATGTGATCGGTGTGTAGTTGATTTTCTGTAAACAACTGTGACCGTCCTGCCATAATTGTTTTAAACATTTTTAATTTATCAAAAGAAACTAACAAACACTGAACAAAATTTATTAAGAGTGTAGTAACAACGTCTTAAAATACATTGGACAAATATTTAATATTATGTTACATTTGTAACATCTCTAGTTAGCACCCTTGCATTCTGGAAGGAGACCGTTGTCAATGGGTGTTGAACTCTATATCCATTTTTATATTTACAGACACTTTATTGCTTATATTGAACATAAATATAACATACCTGATATATATATATATGTGTGTGTGTGTGTGTGTGTGTGAAAAATATATAGAAAATATGAAAGAACTCGTTAGGTAAATAGCCCAAAGTTCTTTAGTATTTTTGTTATTATTTTTAAAAAATAGTGCTCGATACAAAAGTAGAGCATAAATATAATTATTTATTTAAAAATATAATTCCAACAGGCTACATAAGAGTTCTCACGTTTCAAAACAGGAGCCGAAAACTTCATTATAATTATTTGAATTAAATTGAATTAAAGTACTAAGCTCTGTTCCATTTTCAAGCGAAATTTTTTTTTTGAATAAATTATTTCTGAGATTTACGCGTTTTATAAGTATATTCATTATTGAAATCAAAATTTCTATGGTAACGGCTAGAGCAATTGTTTAAAGAAAAGGGTGTTAATAATTTGTATCAATATCTCAGTTACATTCACAGATGTCAAGTTAGGGTAAGATAAAGCAAATTATTAACATGTTATAAATTTAAATAGAAATATTGATATATATATATATATATATATATATATATATATATATATATATATATATATATATATATATATTATATATATATATATATGTGTGTATTTAGGCAGCAATCCTTCTTTCATGCACATTTCATTGAATACGACGGACAAGGTCCTTTTATTTAGTTTTTTATACAATTTCTCATGCGATCTATTTTTTTTTTTTTTTGGATGATAAAATATATAAAAACTGTCCGAATGTTCTTTTTATCCGAGCGCTTCCGTTTATACATTTAGCCATTTTAAGCATTATATTTTAACTGCTAAATAATAGATAGTTTGGTATATATATATATATATATATATATATATATATATATATATATATATATATATATATATATATGTATATATATAAATTGATTAACTAAATTGAACAAAAATAACACTGACATCTCGTTTTAACAGATATTTTTTACCAAAATTGGTTTATGGGTTCTGTGTCAAGTTTTTCCTGTAAGCATAAAGTGTATGGGTCATCCCAGGTTTTACAGGTTCTTGTTTTATTTACTATTTTCCATTTTACTTTTGGTGTTTTATTCGTTTCTTTTAGATGCCAGAAATATTGAGATAGAGATGTCTGATTTCTATTTTGAATATTGTTGAAGGAGCTCTTGTGTTGCCTCCATCTAATTTTAAAATTTTACATGAAAAACTACACATCATTAAATTTCTAAATAATGAAAAATTATTAAACCATAGGCAGGAGTTAACGGTTTTTTTCAGACATCAACAAACTTTCGCATTAAATAATTAGCATATAAAAAAAATCCCATAGCTAAGTAAAATTCTTAAAAGCAAAGCCAAATCATCAAATAGGAAAAACCCTTTTTGTAGTCGTCAAAAAACAAAAAAACAAATTGAAATTCAGTGCAATGCGATCTGTATATAAAACACCCACTAGAATAAACAAATATATAAATAGATAATCAGATGGACAATAATAAAAGACAATTCCCCAGACACATAACGATTGTAGGCGCGCCATAAAAATATCCCTCACTGGGAACTAACTAAAGGGTGACCGCTAACATTAGCCTTGAAATAGATACCTTACTCAACCTTAGCAAAACCTCTCAGAAGATGATGAATCTATTGATAAGAATTAACTCTCTGACCACTTAACGAAGGAAAATAGTCTAGTCACTCCCACAATAACGAATTTTGTAACGGACCATGCCTAAAAAATACACGTAAACCGAGAGATAGCTTATTCCTAAAATTTCGCTTGAAGATGAAACAGGACTAAACATCACAATCCAACTTAATTTTAACAATTATTTGGATATTTCGACTATCGTCTTTGAAACACGAGAACTCTTATGTAGCGAAGGAATCATATTTTTAAACAAAAAATATTATTATAATATAAGCTCTACTTATGTATGGAGCACTGTCTTCTTAAAAATAAAAACAAAAATACTAAGGAACCCCGATTATGCACCCAGCGTGTTCTTTTTCTATTTTCTGCATACCTACGCACTTATATATATATATATATATATATATATATATATATATATATATATATATATATATGAAGCCTCTTCAGAACATCCGCAAATACGATGCTCCAAAAAGTCCTCTCTTTGCAGCCAGGTCTGATAATTTTAAATATAACAGCTCACAAATTACACTAGTAATACTCATTAGCAAGACATACGAGTCGTTTAAACATTTTATTTTCCTCATGTGGCCACACAGTAATAAATTATCAAAATGAAGAATGTGCACTTGATCATGGCATGTGTGCATTTTGCCGAAATATTGTTTCTTTGTTCCAATATATTTTTTCCTCAATTGTATACCAATATAAGGTCCAAATGCCACTTAATATATGAATTACTGAAGAAGAATATTTTGTGAGTTTAAGAATTGTAGATTATGAGGATACATTAGATAGATAACGGTTGACCCTTGAACTGAACACATCCCGATTGTTGATATCGGTGAAACATCTTCACAGAGGCTTTCTTCGACAAAGCAGCAGTACTTGTCGAGAAGTTAGTTGTTCAAATGGGAAGTCCATCTTAACAATGGAATACAAACTGAATGAGGAAGAGTCGATCCTGTGTACGTATCAGAGGTGATCTTAGCCGTCAATGAATCAGTTATATAAGGTATCTTCAATAACGAAAGAAACCTATATCCAAATGATACTTAAACAAAGCGAGT
>CAHIKZ030004391.1:610000-637500 GCA_903632075.3 Acanthosepion pharaonis | reverse complement strand
GAAGTACAATTGGTCGGGTAAATAAACATATTATAATTTTAAATATTTCTTTAATATGTTCTCGATAAATGTGCTAATAAAAATAGTAGTTAACTTATATTAAGTCACTAAACTATTTACTTAAAAAATTAAATGTTTAAATTGATAACATTCATCATTTTTAGACATCTAAGTTTCTATCAAGCATTGAAATCTATCTTTTACATAATTTTGTTAAAACAAAATTACAGCCTTTTTCGATTCACTTCCCTCCCCCTCTCTCTTTGCCGTAACACTCATTTAGATATATCTGTATTACTGTTGTCTATCTCCTCTCTCCTTTCCATTTTTCCTTTTCTTTTCCCCCCACTACCCTCCCATTCCTATGTATCATTTCCGTTAAGTTAACCATCTAAATAGGTCACGATTAGGTCACTCCTCCTACCCCAGTATAAAGCATGCTTAAGAGAAATATGAAATTAACCCCTCCCTATACTCTACCTTGTCTCGTTAACTACAACTATCACCCTCCCTGTTAAATTACAAAAATTACACTACCCATCAATTTCTAATCCCATTTTACCTTTCATTTCATTGTTGGAATTGTTACCTGCCTTTAAAAAGGATTTTGGTGAAATAAATTATTGTAATGGTACCTTAAAGTGGTCTGTTTCATTAATTATATATATATATATATATATATATATATATATATATATATATATATATATATATATATATGGACAATTATATATATATATATATATATATATATATATATATATATATATAATAGTCAGCATAATAATATGACAGGAAGGTTTTGATGAAAATTAAGAACAAAGTAGGTGTAAGGATAGGTTACATCTGTATTAAGGTAAGACTGAATCAGTTCAAAAAATTCTTTCGAAACACCATAGCTTTTAAACTTGAGAAGAATAGCTGTATGCCAAATTATATTAAACATTTTCAAGGCGTTAAAAGCAAGAGATCGATCTTCACTAGTCTTATCTAAAACTTGATAGACTCTACAATAATTATTAGTACATCAGATGTTGCCCTACAGAATCGAAAGTAATATATATTTTCTGTAATAAAGCTCTGCCATGTGAGATGCTTACAGCATTTATTAGGTCGTCAAGTAGTTTACCAAAAAGTGCTAGAAAGCTAATAAACCAATAGTTGGAAGAGTCTGTCTGTCCCTCTTAGTTCTTACAGGCTGGAACAGATGAAGATTTTCAACAAGCAAGAGACAGGACATTTCGGGAGCACTCTTTCTTAAGGACTATTTCAAGGATAACATAAGTTCTACATACATTTTGAGGATTCAGATTAGAGATGAGAGCAAATACTAAGGAAGGGTTTTTATGCAAACCGCTCGGACACTAAGTTCTAAGATGGGCAATGATTCTCTGGATGAGTAAATAGTAGAATTTAAAGAGATTTTACGGGTGAAACATTTTGCTTCAAGAGCAGGTGTTAACACTTCAAATTGCTTGAAGAGAGGGGGAATATAAAGCATACTCATAGTTAATACAGTATTACAGAGCCGCCGGTAATCACGAGAGTAGATGGTAGATACAGACTCTCATTTTCTCAGCAAGCAAAGGCTTAGCTCCTTCGAAGACACATTTGTATTTATTCCATGCAACCATGAATCGCCGTCTGTTGTGATCGGTACTGTCACATTGGTATAGCCGAAATAGGAATTCCTCTGGCCTATAGCGGCAGAATATGCTGCTGTGAAACATAGAGAATATTGTGCTTTCACCTGTTCTTTCCCAGAAGGAATGAAAACATCTGTGCCGGCTTTTACCCAAGAAGAAACCTCACATTTCAGTAGGAAAGTTAAAAATATCATTCCAACGAATGCCTCGAAGGAAGTCACAAAGTGAATACCAATCAGCATGCTGGTAACGGAATAGGAGGCTCATGTCTAATAGATGATGGGAACGAAATATTATTAAATATTACAGAGTGATCCTGCTTTGCTTCAGAAGGTTGTACATGGAGGCTTGGAGATGTCGAGGAAGGTCGAATTCCCCTGGGTCACATGTATATCTCGGTGGTCCGTAATCAAACTGCATCTACGGTAAAAAATACATACATTGAGAAATTGGATCCTCTGAATCAATTCAAACACCTAAAAAGTTATTCTTCGAATGTTCATTCTGCAGTGACGAATAATATTTAAACAACTATCAAAGGTGAAAGGGCAAAGAAGTAAAGGTCAAAATGTGACCAGTGTCATTGCGAAATAGATTGTCATTCTTGTATAATCTTACCAAGCCACGACGGACGTAGTGCCTATAAAATCGTCCATATTTCAAATCCATAATATTCTGAGACTGGCAGTTGCGTAATAATAATTGTATAGCGCCTATTTCTGTCTGGAAATCGATGCATCTCTGGCTATGCTGAGATATTCACAGGGTTTAGAATGATATGAATCGGGAAGACATCAGATTGCAGCTTCAGCAGTGCTAAAAATTATTTCGTATTTCATGGGATGGATCTTTTTGCTAAAAGAAAATATCAAAAAAAATGTTTTAACACTGGCAAGAATAAATATGCCAAAAAATATTAATAGGATAATAATCAAAAATGAAGAAAATCACAGAAATAACAAAAAGAAAGACTAACTCTGAGAAAATAACATTGGAATGATTCAATTTTTGAGGTAGTTTTATTAAGAATAGAAAGAAGGCATGAGTTTGAAAAACAGCGTAACTGTCGGGAGCAAAAGTCTTTAAAAGGGAATAATGAACGAGAAAGAAAATATGAAACGTCAGGTCAGAGAAAAATGATTTAAAAAATAGCAATTTAATTAAAAACTTAAAAATAATTTCAAAGCTAAATCATTATTAGCGATATCAGTTCCACAACTAGGTGTGGGTCCCTGTACAGCGGAGCATCTTACTCGCTGTCTCCATATATCTCGCTTGCGTTGGGCACCTCGACGTGGTGTAATGGTTAGAAAGCTTGTCTTGCTAGATCAGTTACGACTGAGTAGTGAGTTCGATCCTCACTGGGTGCCCCATACTTTCGGCCTTGTGCCACATTTAAGCCGGACTAAGAAAACCGCTATATCTCGCTTGCGTGGCAATGGCTGAGACACACTGAGGGATCTTCAGTCCACTCACTGATGTTGTAAGCTCCTTCATTCTCCGTCTCATATTATTTTGCTACATGTACAACCTGGTAGGAAAAGCAGTGTGAAAATCGCTATCTCTTACGACGATTTTATACCATTTCAACTTTCTTCAAAGTACATATGAGGTTGCGTAATGGGAGTTCACTCGCTTCGTCAATGGAATTCTCAGTATCCTTCTGTAGAGCTACATTTCTGATACGCTCAGTTATTTCCTCATCGATGGGGAAATTGTCCAACATTCACTGATTCTGAGTAGAAGTTTTCTTTCTGTTGCCATTTTCTTTAAGTCTTCCTTGTAGCTTACTCGTTCTGTCCCTAGAATTCTCAGTATCCTTCTGTAGAACCACATTTCTGCTACGCTCAGTTATTTCCTCATCCGTGGGGAAATTGTCCGACATTCACTGATTCTGAGTAGAAGTGTTCCTTCTATTGATATTTTGCTTAAGTCATCCTTGTAGCTTACTCGTTCTGTCCCTAGAATTCTCAGTATCCTTCTGTAGAACCACATTTATGCTGCCTCTAGTTATTTCCTCATCCGTGGGAAAATTGTCCGACATTCACTGATTCTGAGTAGAAGTGTTCCTTCTATTGATATTTTGCTTAAGTCATCCTTGTAGCTTACTCGTTCTGTCCCTAGAATTCTCAGTATCCTTCTGTAGAACCACATTTATGCTGCCTCTAGTTATTTCCTCATCCGTGGGAAAATTGTCCGACATTCACTGATTCTGAGTAGAAGTGTTCCTTCTATTGATATTTTGCTTAAGTCATCCTTGTAGCTTACTCGTTCTGTCCCTAGAATTCTCAGTATCCTTCTGTAGAACCACATTTCTGCTGCCTCTAGTTATTTCCTCATCCGTGGGGAAATTGTCCGACATTCACTGATTCTGAGTAGAAGTGTTCCTTCTATTGATATTTTGCTTAAGCCATCCTTGTTGCTTACTCGTTCTGTCCCTAGAATTCTCAGTATCCTTCTGTAGAACCACATTTCTGCTACCTCTAATTTCGGCGCAGTTGATAACCTGACCAGTTTCCTCTTCATATCTGGAGTGAAAGCCGGACAGGTATTCACTCATGTCCATCTATCTTCAGGTCCAACCACAGCCGTGTTTCGAATTATGCCGTTTGCCTCGTACATACGACGTGACGGAAGAATTCGTTTCTTTCTCTTTCTTCCCCAGATTTGTTGCTGTTTCTTTCTACTGCAAGAAAGACAAGATCTAACGTTTCGTCATCTCATCTACCGAGAGACAATGACGTCACTGGCAATAACTATACAAGCAGCTCAAAACAATTTAATTTCCTCATCTCCCAGAGTACATTCCAGGAACCTCTGTCAAAATTCCTGAAACAAAATATCGTTACTGGGTAACAGTCATTTACATGAAAGGATCAATTTTAATATAATTTTGCCTGTTCTCCCTTCGTCAATTCGCACGAATCGTTACGTCCTGCCAATACCTCATGAATATTAACCCCAACTGTCCTGTGGAATAAAGGGCCAAAACTCAACGTTACTGTCGTGTTTTGCGTTCTTCTTTTCTTGTCTTGTATCGGTTTTCAACCTAGTCGGGTATAACCGGCTTCCTTCCGAGCATCACGGACCATCGCTGCCCACGCTAGCCGATCCTGAGCCATGTCACACGAAATGGCGACCCAATCGCGATTCCATCGTCGAAGACCAACTACTTGTGGACCCGATAGTACTGCTAGGTCATCCTTGATTGTGCTAGCCCACGTCCTCAGCTGCCTACCGACACGTTTTCGCCAGCCAGGAAGAGAAGGAGGGAGAAGTACATCACGAATGAGCTCTCCCTCCGGGCGTCGAAAAATAGCCTGATAGATGCGCCCCTTCGTAGCCGTGGAAATCTCCCGTCGCCCCCATAGTGACCATTTGAGTGGCACGAATGCGGACCTTGCAGATCCCATACAGCTTTCAACCTCAGCAGCAACCTGCCCGGATGGTATAATGGTTGAACCGAGATAGACGTGGTTTCCGTTGTAAGAGTTTAGACGGTTGTTTAGAGTTGTCTTTCTCTTAGACTGTTTACCAACCAAGGCTAAAGAGCTCAGTTTTCCCTTATATTTCATATAGAGTGAGAAGAGACGCATTCAGCATTTCCTCAATGTTATTTGCGCAACAGTGATTGTAACGTATTCGGCGGGAATTCAAAATCAGCTCGCTGCGTCATTGTTAAATCTTAAGAGCTAAAATATTTATTAACAAAAATGAATGGAAAACAAAATAAAATGGAAAAACGAAAAGGACAGAAAGTAAAAAAGAAATAATAATAATAATAATAATAATAATAATAATAATAATAATAATAAAAAAAGTAAATGAGATAAACTATTAAAATGAAAAGGAATAAAAAATTTAAAAAAACTAAAAATAAATAAAAAATAACGAAATGAATGAAAAATAAAATGATCCCTAGTAGCAAAATTATAAAAATGATTAGAAATAGAATAAAAAGAAATAATTAATTTAAAAATTAATAAAATAATAATAGAAGAAATAAAAAGAAATAAAGTAGAAAAAAAATGATATAAAAAGGAATAAAATATTTGAAGAGGTAAATAAAAAAAGTGATTAAATCAAAAGGAATAAAAATCATGAAAGACTTAAAAAAATAAATAAATGGGCATGAAATTAAAGTGTATAGATAAAATTTAAATTCATGAATGAAAAAGGAATTGAAATACAAAAATAAAAATACCATAAAAATGGATAAAACAGCCAAAATAAAAATGAAAACGCGTGGAAAATATGAAAGGATCAAAACGAAAAATAGATAAAGGAGAAAAAAGTGAAAGAACGAAGAATAACTTAGAAAAATAAAACAAATAAAAATAAATAAAAATGAAAAAGAATAAGAAAATAAATGAACGAAAAGAAAATATTGCAAAAAAAGATAAAATAGATAAGCAATATCGGAAAGGACATACAGGAAAGTAGAAAAGAAATTAAAAAAAAAAACGATGAATAAATAGAAAAAAAGAAAAAAACTATAAAAAAAAGAAAACGAAATCAAAGTTAAACAAAATAGGAAAATAATTGAATATAAAATATAATAAAATAAAAGTGTAGAAAATAAAAGTTTAAATAATTAAAAGGAATTTTAAAAATGAAAGAAATTTGAACAACCAAAAAATGGAATTACATACAAAAAGCGAGAAAATAGAAAGGAAACAATAAAAATTATAAAGAATAAAAGAATTTAAATGTATGAAATGAAAAACGAATAAAAAAAGTAAAATAAAAAAAACTGTTTACGTATTATAAATGGAACGAAATAAAAATAAAATAAAATAAAAAATGTAAAATTTATTTAAAAATATTCAAAACAAAAAGAACTAAAAATGAATAAAAATTAAATCAGAATAGATATGAAAATAATTAATATGTATAAAAAATTTAAAAGAAAAAAATTAAAAAGAAACAATAAAAGTTTAAAAAGAAACAATGAACATTTAAAAAGAAACAATGAAAATTAAAAAGAAACAAATTTTAAAATAAGTAATGAAATTTAAAAAGAAACAAGAAAAAAAGAAGCAATGAACAACCTAAAATGAAACAAGAAAAATTAAAAACGATAAAAAATTAAAAAGAGACAATAAAAAATTAAAAAGAAACAATAAAAAAGTTAAAAAGAAAAACTAAAAAAAACCAAAAAGAAACAATAAAACTCCAAAAATTAAATAGCATGAAAATATAAATTAAAAATAAAACTAAAAATAATTAAATAAATAAAATGGAATAGTGTTTCGACCATTCTTCTCTCCGTCCTTCTTCAGGTGCTTGTCTTCCTGCTCTTCTTTCGAATTTCGAAACAAAACTTCCTTTATGCACACGTTCGGGTGGATTTTTCTCGTCCCGCTTTCCAAGCTTAGGGGATTTTTATGACAGTTAATAAACGTATTTCCTTTTCTTCCACTAAACCAGATCATGTGACTTATGCACTACCAGACGCAGAGACTGAATTCATAACTGCCTGAAAAGAGGATATCTCTTAACCAAAGCTTTAATCTAAAGAAATAAAAAACTATTTTTATTTGCAGGGCGATCAACCAGTTTTTAGATAACAGGCATCTATTGAAGAAAGTCTTAGTCTTCAAAGGCTGATATATTGGGAACTTATTATTTTTATTTGGTCATGCTAGCTCGGATATTCAGGAGTCTATAACGCCAACCATCACGCGGTTCTGCATCAAGGTCGGAACGTCAATATGGTAGCATTCTGTTTCATAACATAGCTGCTAAATGTTAATGTTTGCAGGGCGATCAACCAGTCTTGTTCAATGGCTACGTGTACAGAATTGTATGTCACTTGTGAGTTCTTGTTTTAATCGCCAGCAGTGTTCTGCAAAGTGCATTCTGAATTCATAGGCTTCAAGCTTACTGCTTGAAGCCTATGGATTCAGAATGCACTTTGCTCAATACAAACTGCATCATGGGAATCAATAAAATATGTCGAATCTTAAACATACCTCGGAAGTGAGATAAATTCTCCAGAAAAAGATGCGAAAGTTCGTATATCTAAAACCTGAACTGCCTTGAATAAGATGGATGTAAATTGGAAATTCGATTTACCAGACAACCTTAAGCACAGATTCTTTTGAGCCACTGTAGAGGTTGTTTTAATATATGGTACCACTGCTTGGAGATTAATTAAAGCCTAGAGTCTAAGATTGATGGAACCTACACTCAGATGCTGACAGCTATAATTAACATCTCTAGGGGGCAATATGGGGAATATGATAATAATAATATTATCCATTTACTTTTATGGAAACGGTCGGTTTTATTAGACTGAACAGACAGTGCTACAGTCAGTTTAATTAAAAAAAAATATGTCTATTAATGTGTGATGTATGACCGCGTGATAGTTAGCGTTATAGACTCATTAATGTTCGAGCTAGCATGACCTGTCTGTGAGTCTTAGATTCTTCACGGCTACTTTCTTCAATATTTCCGTGAAATCTGAACTGTTTCGTTCTCTTTGTAACTATAACTTTCTTTCTATTTGTTATTTTAACTTAAATCTTGAATGTTACACTTATTTTAAGTTCATGTTATTCTGATCACCCGGCTAATAAGCAAGTGTTCAATGACTTCAACTCACCTCGTCATCTGGGAAAAAAAATTCTAGCATCCACTGATAGATTTTCTGTCTGGATTTTTGAGATGAATAACTATGATTGTTTAAATTATTTACATTCGGACTATTGTCCTCTTCTTTGTTGTTCTTATCACAACGTACTGTTGAAATTGGACAAGGCAGACAATGTATGCATCAGCCTCTGTGTAATGAAGAGAAAACCCTGGACAAGTATGAGAACAGGAGATTTAGACGTCTGAAAAAGTCAGCGCATATGCTAGACTACGAAGATCCCCTTAGTAGGCCTACCGTAGAAACAAACAGGTCTTGTACATGTTTTTAATCACCCCAAACAAAGCTATAATGCCGCGTAGACGCAAGCGGTTACCGGGAGTAAAAAAGAAGATTTATTAAGGAGAAAAAGCAATAAAAGAACAGGATTCTAGAAGACAAACAAATGTGGAACCTTGCTATCATGAACGCAGATGGCGATTGGCATTGCACTTACATTTTTGAAAAAAATGCACGTAGATCGGAAAGTGAGAAATCGGAAGAGAGTTTCTCAGGAGAGAAGTGCCAGAAAAAAAAATTGCTAGAACCAAACTTACGGTTGCATCTCGCTCGTTCAACAGTACAATTCGCCCACCCGACAGCTGAAATCGCTCACCGGTAGGCGATAAACGCCCGCGTCAGGAAACCCTTCTCTAATTCATACCCAGCCCGTTCTGTTTATTTACTCCTTCGTGTGTATCGATGTTCTGTTAAACAGATTTCTTTTTCAAGGCAAACATGGAATGAATATAAACTCGAGAATGTTTAAAATATTGACACAAGTCGAAGGTTTTTCTTCCAAGTTATTTTTTAACAGCTATTGAAACTTGCACTAAGTAGTCATTAGCGCGCTTGCGCACGGGAAGTGCGGCTATGTTCATGTTCATCTGTTTATACAGCTCCCGAGGTAGATACATACCGGAACTTCTATACAAGTGTTACTAACACGCATGCGCACAGAATGTACGGTTCTTTTTTTGTGTTTACTTTGTTCACCTGCGACTGTGATTAGAGCTTATTTTTGTTTTTGCATATGCATCCGTTTCCTTGTTGTAACAAGCAGAATAAAAATTACTGGAGTAAAAAATACAGTTTTCTGTTATTATTTTCTCACTGCATAAATAAACTCCTAGAAAAAGATTACGTTTAGGCATTACATGTGACTCGAACAAACCTTAAGATTAACGAAATCTATTAGTGCTGGATTGTTAAGTGATACACATCCACTAAGGTGGCAGTGAATGTTGAAAAAACTTCCTTCGGATGAAGAAAAAACTAAAGTCAGCAATGTTATCGTCCAAGTTCCTTGCACCACGGTGATGGTCCAAGGTTAGAACTAATGAAAGAATAACACGAACACAGGTATGGAATACAAAGATATATTACAACAGAAATATAATACAAAGAAGTAGAAGTATTAGTAATGACTACCAGATTTGGTTAGAGTGAACTATGTTGTCTCGACAAGTATCACTATTCCAATGTCCTTACAATATGCTCTCAATTATCTCTCCTCGTCTTACAATATCTGCTCATACCTCTTGAGAGGCGCAGTATTTATAATGTCAGAAATAGTCCATTATTATTATGGGTAAGTTCCCATAACAAGGAGAAATGTGGTTCTACAGAGGGATACTGAGAATTTCATGGGCGGAGTGAGTAAGCAACAAGGAAGACTTAAGAGAAAGAAAACTTCTACTCAGAATCAATGAATGTTGGACAATTTCCCCATGGATGAAGAAATAACTAGAGGCAGAAGTAATGTGGTTCTACAGAAGGATACTGAGAATGTCATTGACGGATCGAGTAAGCAACAAGGAAGACTTAAAAAAACACTTCTATTCGGAATCAGTAAATATTGGACAATTTCCCCACGGATGAAGAAATAACTAGTAGTAGCAGTAATGTGATTCTACAGAAGGATACTGAGAATACCGTTGACGGAGCGAGTAAGCAACAAGGAAGATTCCAAGAAAATGGCAAGAAGAAAGATGTTAGCATAAAACATACGACTATCTAGCCAGTTCTAGTGCAAATTGATGAGATTTTGACGTCAGTTTAGTAGTGCGCTAAAATTCATTCAGTTGCCAGGTTGCCAGATCAGGACCAATAATATTGCTTACTTTTCTTTGGATCTTATGAAAGAGCTCTAGGTAAATAAGAGGGGCGCTGGAACATATCTTGCAGTAATATTCTAAGCATGGACGTTTGGTTGTCTAACAGGTATATAAGATAGATTTATTTATTTACTTGATATTTTTAATTTATTTTATAACTTTCTTTTTTTCTTTGTAGAATAATCTTTTCTATATTAAGACCTATCTACCCCAAAATATTAGCTTCTCCCGAAATGTCCAGCCTTCTATGGCAAAACATTTATTTATATCGAGAATTCCGTTAATTTTCGAGGGAGACGTGTCTAGCACAATCTTCAAAAAATAGGAGAGGCCCCTAGATTTCCCCGGTAATAATTGGCAGATATGCGAAAAGGTTGCTCTTCACGATTTAGCGCAACAAATAAATGGTTACCAATAGTAGTGCTTCGTCTATTAACAGGGCTCCGTTTTAAACCCTAGTCTGAGTCCATCCTATAAATCAATCATTTGCCCTTGCATGGAAAACTGCTGCCATATAATGGACCGGAGCCCCTGCTGTTCGTCTCAAGGTCCTCGAGAAAATCCAGAGATGATATGCAATGTGATTGGTCCTAATCTGGCATCTCGTCTACAGTCACTTTCTCACAGACGTCACTTCCCTCTGCCTTTTCTATATATACTTTCACGGTAACTGTTCTTACAAGCTATTATATCTGGTTCTTTAACTTCATTAATTTAAGCATTCTACTAGGTTGGCATTTCAGTCCATCGCTTTGACTGTCGAAACGGTTAAATGTATCCGTCTCTTCTACTCCAATAGCTTCATGTCTCGCACCTCCCGTCTGTGAAATTCCCTTCCTCTTACTTGCTTCCCTGATAGCTATAATATCCAAATATTCAAATGCAATGTCAATCGACATCTTCAGATGCCTTGATCTTATTCCCCGTCCTTCTCTTCATCGTTTCCTCTATCACTCATCTTTTCTCTTGCACCCATTCTCTGTAACCCCTTTGCTTGCTAGTGGCACTCCCGCCTTGCTTGGGGTGAAATGCTGGGATAATAGATGGATTCATCACACTCTGACGGTATTTGCGCGACAGTGAACGCAACCGTATCGAATTCGAAAACGTTAATTTTTATTTTAAAATCAGTTCATCGAATGTAAGGCAACAAATCCACTAAGACGGAACGGAGTAACTAAGCGCGTGAAATAATTAAAGAAAAAGAAAAAAATATTAAAGAGAGAGGACAATAAAAGAACGTATATTTAGACGACAGAATATCACGATTGACATTGCATTAAAATTTTTGAAAATCAAACTTGACTGGAAAAAAAGCAGCCGAAACGCAATTTCACAAGCGAGACGTCCGACCGAACAAACTGCTAGAATAGAACTTACGGTTACATTTAGCCATTTCAACTGTAAAACGATGAGACATAACTACCAATCTAGTACTGCGCTTCAAAAATTCTAGGATAATTTACAATATTGTTATGGAGTGATTTCACAGTGGAGGCTTGTATTTGTACTAAGTCGGTCCTAAAATAGGTTCGACGTACAAAACGTTAGGAATTTCATATAATAAGTATAACGCAGAGAAATCTAGTTGTAGTCGCTGATACTTTAGTACCCGATTAACGGTCGTCCGGCATCGACTGATTGACCGACCCACTCAGCAACTAACTCGTTACTGCTCCTATTCCTACTTATTATAGATGGGAGAGTCTATTAACTATAGAATAGGTGTGTTCCACTATAACAATTATTTACATTATTCGGACTGTTATCCTCATCTTCATTGTCATATTCACAACTTTTCGCCCGTTGTAAGCTCCGGCCTTCTTCAAGTGATTGGAATTTTGAACCAAAACATTTATTTCGTCCACCGGGGTAGATTGTTCTAGTTCCACGTTTCATGCCTCTTCCGGATGTCTCTTGTTATTTCAATTTAAATCTCTAAGTTTTTTCGTTCACCACTGCTGTAGCCTGCTATTGAATTCACAACAGTCCGAATAATGCAAATAATGTAAATAATAATAATACCTCATCTCAGAGATATTGACAGATATTAAAAGTTTAAGTACCATTCGGGAAAGCTTAGTGAAACAGTTACTATTAAAATATTTATAGAAAAGGCTATATTTCCGTATGATCACCGAAGTTAAGCAACGTCGAGCTTGGTCAGTACGTAGATTTGTGATCGTTTGAGAATAGTATTTACATTAGTCGGACTATTGTCCTCATCTTTGTCGACATATTTGCCACAACGTTTCGGCAGTTGTACGCTCCGGCCTTCTTCAGGTGGTTGGAATTTCGAACTGAACCCTTTATTTCGCTCATTGGGGTGACTGTTCCCATATTTTGATGGATGTCACATCAGTTATCTCCTGTAATTTTCCCTCTGAAAGTTCACTGCCTTAACCGTAACTCACTCTTTTTGGGTCCTGTCACTGGATCTAACCAACGCCTTTATCCACGGTGCCATTGTCCCTGAGGAAACTGACATTCATCAAACATGGCACGTGAACTAGAACAGTCTACCCCAGTGATCGAAATAAAGTGATCAGTTCGAAATTCCAACCACCTGAAGAAGGCTGGAGCGTAAAACGGCCGAAACGTTGTGACAAATATGGCGACAAAGATGAGGACAATAGTCCGACTAGTGTAAATACTGTACATAATACCTCATCTCAGAAATATAGACAGACGTTTGAGAATACTAGATACTTTAAGCTTGGATGTGCAGGTGGTGTAATGGATAATGGCTCAGAATTGTTAATCGGAGTGACGAGTTCTAATTCCCGTTGGGTTCGTTATATTCAATAACGCACAACTACACTGGGGAAAGGTATGAATTTTTCTTTTTTCTACCTATCCTAGCTATCGGTTAATTAGTAAAAATTATATCAAAAAATCATTATTATTTCAAAGAAAATTCTATTTTCTGTTTTCTGGCTTTAAATAACCTTCAAGAGGTTAATAAACGGTAAAAAAAAGTCACCCACTCATGTGCACAGGGAAGCTGCGTTACAATGTTGCAATAGTGATTTAATGCCAGGTCGGGACTTATAACATGGCATATACGTTGCTGGATTTTATTAAGAATATTTAAATACACAGTAAACGCATCAGATTATATGTGACAGGAATGGATGTGATATGTGGCACTAAGTGAAGATTATTCATTAATATCAATAAGAAAACAATAATTGCTTATGTTGGATATTCGAATTACGTAGTGGAGATGGTTGATTATGTTTTAAATTCTAGGTAAAAAGAAAAAAAAATCAAGAATATTCCAGTTAGGCACAACGCCTATGCTTTGATGTCTAATGTAAAATATTCCTTTCGCCATTTTAATGTATTGTTCCACAACGAGATAACCTTCCTAAATCTCCAGAAAAAAAATCGCGGCTGAAAATAATAATTTAATCGAAGACATTTATTCAGCTGAATTTGGCGCCAACACTGCTTCTGGCCATGAAAGGGGTGGGCGGTATTTTAATCATAAGAATGCAGAGTTTCAGGATGAACGGATGATGACGAGCACACAAGAAATGTACTTCATTGCGTGTTTTAGGATCCAAACTTGTAAAATAAAAAAAAGAAAAGAAAAAAGAAAAGAACTAAAAGAAAGAAAGAAAGAAAGAAAGAAAGAAAGAAAGAAAGAGAGTGAGCGAGAGGAGGGATATTGGTAAAGTGTGAGAAAGAGATGGAAGGAAAATGCAACATCCGGTGGTAACGTGCTTTGCACAGTGCGCGCGCCCTGCCGTGATAGAAATTTTCCCGCTGGTGTTCGCGCCACTGCAGGGTGCAGCCGTTCGGAGCTTTGGATTGTAAAAGCACCCACTGTTAGTCTAGGACGATCAAGTCTCCTTCTACCACTCCAGAGCTGGACCCGGAGTTATCGACCGCATGAAAACATCCCTTTCTCTTTTAACCTTTCAATCTCGTCTTGCAGCCGTCGAAAATCTCGATCCAGACCGACTGTGTTGAACTGGCGTCGTCATCATCATTATTGCAGTCATCGCCTCGAGGTAATAGACAGAATCTTAACACGTAATATATGTTGATTTCGTTGAAACAACGGGGGTATCGAAGATTTTAAAAGAACATCATTAAAGTCAAAAACTTCGGTAACAAAATTATATGCAAGCTCTGTTCCATTTTTTTTTTTTTTGTATATCCCAACCAATTTCGGAAATCTTCAGACAGAAATACGTATCGTAAAGATCTAAATGCCGTAAAAATGAAAATAACGTTGCATTTTAACAGATTTATTTATCAAAATTACACACAATTATCTAGAAAAACTAAAGAGCAAATTTATTCAATAAAATCACCATTGTCTTCAACCACGGCCTCAAGACGACTTCGAAATGGCTGGCATCTCTTCTGGGCAGTCTCCTTATTTAAGTTGTTGGGTTCTATCTATGGCTGTCCACAATTTCCAGTCCTTTGTACAATGTGCGATGGTTAACTTGTCATCTAAATGATGCAAAAATAAAAATGCAATTTGATATATCATTTTAACAGATTTATTTACCAAAACTACTCAAAAATACCTTTAAATACTAAACAATAAATGTATTCAATAAAATAGCTATTGGCTTCAATCACAGCCTTCATACGACTTCGGAATCCTCGACAACACCTCTAGACGGTAATAGGAAAGGTAAGATTACACGTTTCTGTACAAGAAACATTAGACATTTATTAACCGATTAGTTAACATTACAGTCGAATACATACATGTAAACATACATACATACATACATACATATATATATATGTCTGTGTGTGTGTGTGTGTGTGTGTGTGTGTGTGTGTGTGTGTGTGTGTGTATTACTGCTGATAATGCAAGACTCTCCTCGCGGTTGAGTTATCTGAGTAACTGGTGTATTTATGAACAAAAATACGCAAAAATTAGCCTTTCTCTCTACCGAGCGTCGATGGCCTAGGGGTTAGAATTTTCTACTGATACTAAATTGGTCATGTATCTGTTTCGGTTTCTGATGCGATCGGATATCTAGCCACACTGATGAGTTGTGATACAGCAAAACAGTCAGTCTCTGGATGACTATATATATATATATGGAGAGAGAGGGATTATTCCAGAATCATTTTCCAACTTATTCAAGATGATCTTCGCTCTCTCTAACTTCTAACTTTCTGTCCTGGAGTAACACGGTTTCACACAGGTTTCACGTACCATTACATTTTTAAGTCTTTTTTCACTGCAGATTGGACTGTCATAGCTGAAACTCCTTTCTCGCGTGCCAAACATCTTATGGAGTTTGTGTTTGTCTTTTCTAATTGATCTTTTTATTTCCAAGTTGAAACGATTATCCATCTTCATTTGTGACCTCCTGACGCCATTTTCCTTTCTACCATTCCCTCTTTTTTAAACTTATTTGCCGTTCTCTTGAATGAAGATTGTTCTTGAAGATGAAAGCTAGAATATGAATGCTCATTTGGGAAGACAGTAGGGCTGATACAAAACGATTTTAATCTGTTCTCTTTTTAGCTGAATAACTGAAAAGGCTTTTCAGTGATTCTTACGACCAATGGTGTCAAGATGGCTAAACTGAAAACCTCGAAAAAAGAAAAAAAAAGAAACTTATTGATTTTATTTAGATATTAAACGATTTGGACAATTTTGCTTTTTATACACTTTCTTGTGTCTGGAGTTCGTCTGTTAATATCGTCGGCCATTCTGCGTGACCGGAGTGTAACAGAAATGTAGCAAGTTTACTTGTCTTTTATATGTGAAAAAAATCTTCCCAAAATATGAGTTTTTACCTAAAAGCCGCCATTACTCGTATAATGTCTAATATCAATGCAGACCATTTAATGCGGGAATATCAATGGAAACCGGTCTCGTATCGGAGCCACCATTACGTCATGAGGTGGTTAACAATCCAAGAATTAATGTATCTGTGCACTAGTTGTCTGTACGATACATGTTTGTTTCTTTGACGGTCAATATTTCAATGTTCCTCAAATATCATACGCACCCTCTCTCTCTCCCTGTCTCTCGCTCTCTCTCTCCCTATCTCTTTCTCTCTCTTTCCATATATATTTATATCTGCGTGTGTGTGCGCGCTCGTGTGTGTGTGTGTGTGTGTACTGTGTGCGATGGATAAATTGTCGTCTTAATGACGCAAAAATGAAAGTAATACTGTCATCTCACTTTAACAGATTTATTTACCAAAATTACATAAAAATATCCTGAAATACTAAAGCGTAAATTTATTCAATAAAATAGTCATTGGCTTCAAACACGGCCTCCAGACGACTTCGAAATCTTCTGAAACGCTTCTAGACAGTGTCCTCGTTTAAGTTGGCGAATGCTGCCATAATCCTTGATTTCAGTTCATCTTTGGTTTGACAAGGAGATTTGTTGGTTTCTTGCTCAACTGCACCCCACACATAATAATCAAGAGGATTGCAGTCTGGAGAGTTAGGTGGCCAGATGTAAAGTTTGACATGGTTGCAGATTGTGTCTGCAGCCATAACTGATTTCACCTGCTTGTGTGGCATGGTGCAGAGCCTTGTTACCAGATATAGAGTCTTCCAAGACACACCCTCTTTACCCAGAGCAGCACTAAATCCTCAAGGCACTTGATGTAGCCCTCCATGTTGAGATTGAGGTCTTGTGGGGAGATGAATGAACGTTGCCGTAGTAATCACACCAAGTACCTTGGTAATCACTTTACGTACCCCTACTTTGGGTTGCGAGGTGATTACCAGAGTAATATCCAATATCAACTGAAACCATGTGATGTGTCCATGTCAACGATCCCATTTATAGAAATTATCATTACGGTTGAAGGCGGTTATATCAAATAAACATATAATCCAACAATTACTTCAGCAGTGTCCCAGGTTTTGTATTGATACATTTAGCTGGATGTGTTTCTTTCCCTGCCGGTCAAATACCTTACGCAGCCTGTATTTCTTAGAGTAGAGACGTTCAGTCCCTGAGCCGTACTGCGGCTCAATTACGTTTTCATGCGGCTAACTGCATCCTAAAAACTTTAACCATATTTTCATTTACTTTAGTAACGTAAGTCTTGAAAATTATTATCCCATTGTGCTAATAGGTTCACTTCCCCATTGCACTAAAATTTGAAGTGAGCAAAGGCCTTCACCGGCTTGTGTATGGGGCAAGAACCGGAACTAAATAAAAATTATTTAGCTTATCTAGAGATATGTTATGTGTGGTGGGTAGTGCATACTACTGCGAACAATTCTTTTCGTGCATGAAAAACATCAAAACTGCTGAAGGATAAATGTTGATGAATTGAAGGTAGCGACGGAAAGAAAGAAGAAAGGACTAAGCATAAACTACAAGACAGAATGCATGGCCATCAGTAAAAGGATGAGCCTGAAATGCGATCTGAACCTCGGGAAAACTAGAATCCAGAGACGCGGAAGTTTAAATATCTGGGAAGCGTCTTGACAGAGGTCGGTAAGTGCTACACTGAGATTCGTAGACGTGTTGGGATGGCCAAGGACACATTCCAAAAGATGGGCAGATTATTGTGAGACAGGAGGATTTCTTTGGTAACAAAGAAAAGAATAGTGAGTTGTTACGTGTCCTTCTTTACGGCAGCGAATGTTGGGCGATTTGCTCAAAGATGAAGAACAAATTGAGGGCGACGGAGATGTGGTTCTACAGAAGGATGTTAACGATATCATGGATCGAGTGTGTGAGCAACGATGAAGACTTAGAGCGGTTTCAAACCAGGAGGAGGTTTACACTTAACATGAGGAAGAGGCAGCTGAAGTTTCTGGGACACATAATAAGAAAAAGAGGGCCCAGAGAATCTGATACTCACGAGTTGAATAGAGGGAACGAGAGACAACTCGTGACATACCTGACGGGCTTAAGCAAGTGGATGACAGAATGTGGTCTGGGAGAGGTGGCAGAGGGGAGGAACTTGTTGAGAGTTGCAAGGGATAGAGGTAAAGGTGGAGAGCCATGATCACCTACGATATGAATGGACATGGCACCTAAAAAAAGAAAGAAAAAAGATTCCCATTTAACTAACATCCTTAGAATAAAAGCCTAGTATTATAACAGCAGGTATTGACAGTATTATATAAGGAAAGAAAAGTCCCAAATCACATTGAATTTATTTTATTTTATGCATGTATAATTTCTTTTTTTACAGTTAATAATACAGTATCTTTTATAATTATACATATTTGTTATTATAAGTTGATATTCGCAAGGATTTGGACTTCTTAAACGCATATTTATATAAAATACATTTGTGGCCCGGTTAATATACCTAAGTTTCTAAATTCGCCTATGAGGAAAAAAAATGTGTGACACTATTTGGCTTGCTGAAAGGGAGAAAAGAGAAAAGAAAAGGGAAAGAAAAAAAAAGGAAAAGCGAGAATTAAAATTAGGTGATAAGAAGCCATCACGAAAAGGACACTAAGCGGTATTATTTTTCTGACATGGAAAAGTGGTAATTTTTTTATTTTTCCATTGTCGAGAAGGTAAAAAGGAAGATACTGGAATTAATCTGATTTAGGTTACGGGGAGGGTGGAAATTCCAGGTTGGCCAAATAGCCTCAGAGACAGAATTCTAAATAGATAAACATTGACTGTGTTGCAAAATGTCCATTTGGACCACACACAGTTGCCAAAACAAAAGACCAAACCATTAGTTATCTACGGAAAAGTCGTTTGAAAAAAGGCATCTGTTTTGTGTTGAAAAACTCGCTGTGGTGGCGAAATTATTTTATCGGGAATAGATAACGCCAGAACGCGAACGTCTAATTGACCACCCACTTTATAATTGGTGAAATCTCGTTGACGACTTCCATATTAAATTCGGCTGTGGGGTGAAATTGTTTTATCGGATCAGTGGTTGGCGCTAGGAGTGTAGGTACGTCTGGTTGACCAACCACTTGTTAATTGGCACGAATTCCAGGTAATTCGGTTAAAAGATAAAAAGTCTAGGGTGTGAGGTCTCTCGAAGAGAAGAAAAAAAGGAAAAGTGAAAAAAAGGAGATAATTTTTTTTTCTTTGAGCAAGACTGAGGCTAGTCTGGCCACACCCACGCCGCTGGGCGCCCATTGGCTGAATGATAGCAGGAGTATTGGGCGGAGGTAATCATGTGAAGCAGGAGGGGAGGCAATCTGGCACCCATTGAGGGGATAGGTGTGAGATGCCACTGTGAGAGAGAGTGAAAACCGTTGACACCCTTTGAGGGTGTGGTGAGATACCAATACGAGAACAGAAGAATGTGGGAGGACGAGAAGACTTCCAAAAATGGAAAATAATAAAATTTTCCTGACCGAAAGCAAAGAAGTGGATTGTGGGTTTGGAATTATCAAGGAACCTCAAACCCCGACAAGTGTGGCACCATGCATCCAGGCAGAGAAAGAAAGGCAAAAAGGGAAAAGGAAAGAAAAGAAGAAAGGAAGGGAAAAAGTAATGCGAGACGGATCATAGATGATAAGCGAACACACACATACGGCTTAAGAGACAATAAAAAAAAAGGTTATTTTGGATAAGTGGCAAATGGCGAAAAGAGTGTCATTACAATGACAATGAGATTGAGTGGGTAGGGAAGTGTTATCTAAACTATTAGTAAAAGAAGGCATCATATTATCAAAACACAGGCCACCGGCCAAGGGAAAAATTCAAGACAAGTGTTATTTCGATAAGTGACGACAAGAAACAGGCGACTAAAAAAGACTTTTGGACAGATATGAAAATTAAAGGCCACCTGCGAGCAATCATTGACCGACTTGGCCTGCGCGAAATGGAATTGTGTTATCAAGAAATGTTCGCCAAAGAAAGTCCACTTGAAAACGTTAGATTTTGATAATTGACAAAACACAGGTGTAGCTTGGAGCCTTAGCTAGATATGGAAAATTAAAATCCCACACAAGCAGTCTCGCTAAAACAAACTTTTGCCCCTGCGATAATAAAAATTTTGTTATCAGACACATGAACCGAAGGAAAATGAATGGAATAAGAAATGTTTTTTTTCTTCCTTGAGACGTCAGACCGACTGAAAACTTGGAGAAAATTCTTTTCTGGGGCCATATCATCTGATGAATTGGCGATAAACTGCTTGACAAACGCCACATGTTGAACAAAGAGTTGTCATATTATCCGTTCATGATAACGGCGATTTGAAAGGAAGAAAAAAAGGAAAGAGAAGGGATAATTATTTTTTTAGTTAAGCAAGGTATTTTTTTCCCGAAACAAAGCCGCGGGTTGTTCACGCCCGACTAAGACGTCATTGGTCAAGTGGTGATCACATGACGCACGAAGGAGGAGGAAAGATACCCGACCAAGACCTCATTGGCCGAGAGTGATCACGTGACCCACGAAGAAGGCTGCTGACGCCCCTATCCAGAGTATAAGTATGAGAAGCCGCTACGAAGAAGTGGGGAGGGCAGTTCACGCCCCTCAGAAGCATTGTGAGGAAGTGGGAGTGAAAAAAGTTACCAAAAATGGAAAATCCCTAACCAGAAATAAAAGAGGTGGATATGTATTTAGAATTATCGAGGAACTCCCCGACGCCAACAGACCCAACCCCGTTTTTGTCGGCGTCAATAAAATCCAGGCCCCAACAGGCAGAAATCAGTTCGAGCCCTGACGGCAGAGATGAGTGTCCAGTAGTTCGTTCGGCCCTGACGGCAGAGATGAGTATCCAAAGTTCGAGCTCCAGTTTCCAGAGTTGAAGCCGCCTCAAGATAGCTGACCAAGATTCACGCAAAATTTTGGACTCCTCTTCAACCAAGAACAATTATTTTGAAGAGCGACTTAGAACCAAACCACAGAAATAAGTTTTTTTCGACTTTCGTCCAAGGACACACCGAAACACAAATTTCTTAGAGAGCAGACAACTTGAAGCGTTAAAACTTGCCTAGCGAAAACGACGTGTCACAATCCACAGAACGGGTCGGGAGATAGATGCAGTCCTATGTATCGAACAACTAGACATAAAGTTTGTTAACTTTTTCTTTGATACTTTGAACTTTTTGAGTTTTCATTTTTTTTCTTTTATGCATATTTGTGTGTTATCACCCCGTTGAACTCAATTTGCATTACGGCCCCAACCCCTGTTCGATCTCGTCTGTCTAAGATCAATTCACAACGTGGGTAGGCAGACTGGGGATCAGTGCAGTTACCTTGGTAACCAGGCGTTGGAAGCGAGTTGGGAACGGCGAGGCTGATATCAAATCTAACCAGATTCCCACCCGAATCACCAAAAGGTTAGAACGTCACATTTGGGTGCCGACCGATACCGATACCAAGCCAGTTGGTCGTCACAGGACGAGACAACACGACTGACGCGACAGGCGGACGTCACGTTTGAGCAGCGACACCCGGACGGAGCAGCGAGGAGCGAACAGCTGGCGCCGCGGCGAAGACGTCACAATTGGTGCTGTTTAGGGACGTGACAACCGGTGTCGTGACCGGGATAGGACCCTGGAACGGCCACGTCACAACTTGCGCCGTGGTAGATCAAGATAGAACGTCACAGTTGGCGCTGCGACCGGGGGACCACGTCACACAAGCCCACCCCGGTTTTGGTCGGCGTCCATATAAGCAAATCTCAGCGAGCGAAAATCAGTTCATGTTCGAGTTCCAGTTCCAGTTGAGAAGTTAGTTGCAGTGAGCTGAAAGCTCTGAAGACCCGCCTCGCAGAAGCTGACTAAGATTCACGCAAATCAAGACTCATCTTCTAACCAAGAACAATTTATTTTTGAAGAACGACTTAAACTCACACCACCAAAACAAGATTTACGAATCTCGCTTGAAGATACACCAAGAACCAGTTTCTTAAAGAAAAAACAACTTAAGATGTTAAGACTCGCCTAACAAACACAAAGTGTCACGAATCCATATAGCGGGTTGGGAAGAAGACTCAGTTCTGTACTCAGCAACCAGATATAAAGTATTGTTATCCTTTTTTTAACACATTTGAACTTTTCGAGATATTATTTTATTTTATTTTACACATACTTGTGCGATATCACCCTTGTTCGAACACGACTTGCAGTACGGCCCGGCGACTGATTGATTTCGTCTGCCTAGATCAATTCACAACGTGGGTAGGTTGGACCGGAAATCAAAGAAATTACTTCGGCAACCAGGCAGACGTCACATTTTGGCGCAGCGATACCCGGGGGGGGGGATGTCACAAAGGGTTGGACAATTTGTCTTAGAATGAGCGCAAGTCCGTTTGTTATCCATTAAATCAATTCCTTATCAAAGAAATATTCTTTATTGATGCAAAATTTAATTAAGACCTATGGTATTTTCTGGCGTTAATCACATCATTTTAGTATGTTAGAAAAATAGAAGAAAAATGATAAAATTAAATAATAAAAAAATTATTATTATTTATGATTAGGTGAGATCGAAGCATAAGCACTGGTGTAAAATACATCTGACGGGTTTGCAGTTCTTGTATAATTCGGTATCTATACATTTCCGAGGGCAAAAATTGATCCGAAAACTATAGGGTGAAAAATTAGACAAATAGGTACGGGTCTAGGGTGGAGAAAATTATAATGAAAGAAATAGGTTGAGTGATTCCTGTTTAACTAAGATTCTTAGAATAAAGATGAGTACCGTCAAAGCAGATATTTACAAGGAAAGCAATGTACAAAATCACATTGAATTTCTTTTATTTTATGTATGTACAGGTTTTTTTTACAGTCAATAATACAGTCCCTTTTGTAATTATACATATTTGTTATTAAAATTTGATATTCACAAGGATTTGAACTCTTAAGAAGCATATTTATATATATTTCATTAAAAGTTTCTCCACTCTGGACACGTACCTATTTGTGAATTTTCAGTCTATTGTTTTCTGATCGACTCCCACGTAAGATCGTACACGAAACACAAGCGCAAACACACAGACAAACACACACACACACACACAGACACACACACGGGCACGCACGCACACGGACACACACACACACACACAAGCGCAAACACACACAGGGACACACGGACACGGACACACACGGAAACACACGGACACACACACACACACGGGGACACACACACACGGACATACACGGACACACACACGCACACACACACACAAGTGATCTCGAAGTGATAACTGTACTGAGTAAAAGGAACAGCCCAAAATGCAAATTACAAATTGTCGAGTTACAAAGATTTAGATATCTGAGAAGCGTATTAACAAAGGAGGTATATTGTGACACAGAAATCCGAAGTTGCACTGAAATAGCAAAAGATGTCTTCCAGAAGCTAAGCAAAGTATTAAGAAACTGGAAAGTATAGCTATAAACAAATATATTACCTGACATCAGCCCTTCTATATGAGAGTGAATTCTAGACACATATGAAGAAGAGACTTGAAGCAACGGAAACAAAGAAAAAAGTACTAAACCTTTATGTAGTATCAGCACTCCTATATGGTAGGGAATGTTGGAAAATCTCATCACAGATAAAGAAGATACTTGAAGCAAAAGAAACAAAGAAAAGAGTACTGAAATGTTACATGAAATCAGTTCTTCTATATGGCAGTGAATGCTGGACATTCTTCTCACATATGAGGAAGAGACTTGAAGCAACAGAACCAAAGAAAAGAGTACTGAATTTTTGTGTAGTATCATCCTTCCTATATGACAATGAATGCTGGACAATCTCCTCACAGATGAAGAAGAGAATTGAAGCAAGAGAAATGCAGTTCGACTGAAAGACTTCTGAAAATACCCATTGAGCAAACATGTGAGCAAAAACGAAGTTGTAGAGTCAGTAGCAGCAAAAAGGACCTTCGTATATGACATCAGAATGAGAGAAGTGAATTTTCTATGAGACATGAGGAAGGAGTACTTGGAAATCTTGAAACTCACAGGAGAGATTGATGGTAAAATAGACAAAGGAAAGTAATACGTAACCAACTTGCCGAGCATGAGTGAATGAATGGCGGAAAAGGATTTAGGGGAAATCCTTTTCCGATATTCATTCATAGGAAATTAAGGAGAGCCATGATCGCGAACGTCCTGAAGGGATACGGCACATAGCTGAGGAATAATATGCTTGAGTAAATGGATGGTGGAGCAAGGTTTAGGAGAATTATGAAAAAGACAAAAGTTTATTCAGTGCTTCAAAGGATAGGAACGTGTGGAGGGCACTGACGACAAAGTCCTGAATGGAAACGGCACATCGAAGAAGAAGAATGAGCATGATTAATGGATGGTGGAAGAAGGTTTCGGAGAAATAAGAACAAAATTTATTAAGAGCTAAAAACTATAGGAAGTCAAGCAGAGCCATGATGGCCAATGTCCTGAAGGGAAACGACACATAGAAGAAGAAGAAGAATAAGAAGAAGAAGAAGAAGGGGGGAGGGGGAGGAGGAGGAGGATGATGAGGAGGAGGAAAAGCTTGAGTAAATGGATGGCGGGGCAAGGTTTAGGAGAAATAAGAAAAAGACAAAAAACAGCTACAAAGGATAGGAAATTGTGGAGTGCCATGATCGCCAACGTCCAAAATGGATACGGCACATAGAAGAAGAATGAGTTTGATTAAATGGATGGCGGAATACGGTTTAGGAGAAATAAAAAAAAAACTAAATTTATTAAGAGCTACAACGGACAGGGTAGTGTGGAGAGTCATGATCACCAACGTCCTGAAGGGACACGGTACATAGAAGAAAAGATGACGGGTGTTGTCTGTCGAAAAGGCTTTTGATAAGGAGAGTAAAAGAAGTGGCGGTTGTTGCGTAAAATGGTTGAAATCAATTTGAAGCTTTTCAAATGGAAAGTGAAAATGAAAGTTGTGTCATATTAAGCAGTAAGTGTCAAGTCAAGTTAAAAAGCGATAGACTTTGCAGGAAATGACGTGCACAGGAAAAATAGCGGCGTTGATGTGAAAGGAATTAAAAGCAAGTAGGCTAAGAAGAAAGAGAAGAAAGTTTTTAGTTATCAATAATAGCGAAACAGAAAAAAAGAAAGAAACAAAAAAGAAAGAAAGAAAGAAAGAAAGAAAGACAGAAAGAAAGAAGGATAAAAGAGAGAAAGTCACACAAAAAATTGTTAGCCCAGCGGTGGTTGCAAGAGACCTGCAATAATGAAGAAAATGTTAAATTTTCGGATAGATGCTGGCAGTGCCAGTAAAATAGAGAAAGAGAGACAGTAAGGTGGAATCTTAACACTCTCCTTCCCCTGTCTTTATGTTTGTCACTCTCTCCCTCTATATCGTAATATATATATATATATATATATATATATATATATATTGTGCGAGAAAGAGAGGTAGAGAGGAAAAGACAGAGAGAGCGACAGGGAGAGTGAGAGTGTTAACATTCCACCTTATTGTCTCTCTTTTTTACTGGGGCTGTCAGCATCTATCCGACAATTTAACACACACCTACACACACACACACACACACACACACACACACACACACACACATATATATATATATATATATATATATATATATATATATATATATATATATATATATATATATATATGGGGACTCTGAAGTCAACACCAGGATAGCAGTCATTTTGATGCTAGAAACAAAACTTCAGGCCCTGAAACAAAATGTTGCACCTAGGTGATGTCCACTTTTACACTTACATACGCTCTGTCTCTGATATTGAGCACTTTTTAGTCATAAACATAGCATATATCATAATATATATATATATATATATATATATATATATATATATATAAATATATATATATAGTTATGATATATATATATATATATATATATATATATATATATAGAGAGAGAGAGAGAGAGAGAGAGAGAGAGAGAGAGAGAGATATCTTAGCCAACGCGTTTCGTCCTGAGGTATACTACATAGACTATATCTGAATTTTTACACACACAAACACACACACACACACACATATATATATATATATATATATATATATATTGTGTGTGTGTGTGTGTGCAAGTTTAATTAAATTTGAGAGACAAGGTGCATTGATCAATCTTTTTATATAATTTCTCATATGATTCATTTTTTTCTCTTTTATATAAAAACTGTCCAAATGTTTTATTTTTCTTAGCGCTTTCGTCTATTCATTTAGCCATTTTCAATGATGAAATATATTAAAATTTAACTAGAAATATATAAAAATTGCTGTATGCATGTATTTATATAATGTTTCATTTTCAAACACCGTCAAAATATTGTGTCCATTTTATTGTGTGTTGAAAATAATTATTGAAAATATGAGAAATTATAAAAAAACTTAAAGAAAGCACCTTGTCTGTCATATTTAATGAATCTTGTATTAAAGGATTGTTTTTAATTACACTATATATATATATATATATATATATATATATATATATATATATATATATATATATATATATTTATTTATTTAAAAATATGATTATGTCGCGAGTTGGAATCATATTTTTAAATAAACAATTATATTTATGCTCTACATTTGTATCGAGCACTATTTTAAAAAAATAATAACTAAAATACTAAGGAACTTTGGATTATTTACCTAACCAGTTCCTTCCTATTTTCTATATATTTTTCACACACACACACACACACACACACACACACACACACACATATATATATATATATATATATATATATATATATATATATATATATATTCTGTTTTAATTATACGTTATCTTTATAGATATAATTTATTTAAAGTGAATACTCTGTTTTTAATTAAACAGTATTAATTACATTTAGCGGCCTGAATGTTCGAGAACTTTTCGTATAACATATGCGCCCTTCTACCAGGGATGGAACCTATCACGTAACATTTTAAAAAAATACTTTCTCGCTTTAAACAACCTGCAAAGGGTTGATAAGTCGTAAAAACAAATCTATCAATTAATGAAATACTGATTAGCTACACAGGCATATCTTAGATTGATTTTCATTCTCTGGAATAGAAATGTCTACAAACTAATGTGGGCACAAAGTGAGGGATCAGTTTATATGTAGATTGTAATATAAAATTGACCGCACATTTTATATCCATATTATAATTTCTTATTTGTTTATTTGTTTATCAAAATCGGATTAGGTATGAATTCACCTCTTTCCCCCAGAATGGGTTAAATAGTATGACTT
>CAHIKZ030004391.1:545000-605000 GCA_903632075.3 Acanthosepion pharaonis | reverse complement strand
ACAGGAGGATATCTTTGGTAACAAAGAAAAGAATACTGAGCTGTTACGTGACATCTATCCTTCTTTAGGGCAGCGAATGTTGGACGATTTCCTCAAAGATGAAAAAGAGGCTCTAGTCGAAAGAGATGTGGTTCTACAGAAGGATGTTAAGGATATCATAGTTCTAGCGTGTGAATAACATTGAGGTATTAGAGGGGATGCAAAAAAAGGAGGGGGCTTATATTTAACATTAGGAAGATGCAGCTGAAGTTTCTGGGATACATAATGAGGAAGGAAGGCATGGAGAATCTGATACTCACTGGTCGAACAGAGGGAGAGACAAGGGAAAACAGCGCGTGACATACCTGACGGACTTGGGTAGGTGGATGACAGAACGTGTGGGAGAAGAAGCAGAGGTCAGGAACTTGTTGAGAGCTGCAATATAGAATAAAGTGGAGAGCCATGATCGCCTACGTCCTGAAAGAACATGGCATATAAAAAGAAAGAAATAACAACTGCAATACAAGAGTCGTTTGGTAGAAAAGGCAAGATATTTTAATAAAATGGAAGCGGATGTTTAAGAGTTAAAAACCCAGCATATATGAGAATATATTTGTCCACATTTAGACGCAATGTAGTATATTTTTGAGTGCATTTTCTTACCAACCCCCAAGCAGTATATTAAAACGAACCGAACTTTTGGACCCATTAAATGATTTTCTCATTCAAAATTTATTATGAAGATATTTTATTGCACATTGAAAAAAAACTTCCTTCCCTGATCTTTAAGATCCCCTTTCTGTCAGTCGCCTAAAATATCTATATAATGTAAATCGCTGTGCACATAGCGATTATCAGAGTGAAGATTGCGATGCGTTTTTGTTCTATTCGCTTTTGCCCAAATCTGAGAAAGGTATAAAAAAAAACTCTTCCTCCCTCCATCTATGGGTTCAATCACAACAGACTGGTCTCTCTAGCCTTCATTGTTAATCAATAGACGAATAATAGGAGGAAAAAAAAAAGTTTTTCTTTCTTTGTTAATCTGTCCGCAATTTACGTTGCGTGGAAAGTATTTTTTTTTTATTTTGCCTTCCAGCAGAATGGCTGATACACAATCACAGGAGAGTGATTCGTTGCGCCATCTCCGGCTAAAGTGAAAGGATTATATTGAGTAAAGGGCTATGTATGCTTGCAAGGAAAGTGGGTTCAATGATTCGTGCTCGACAATAATCTCACCAGAATTTATCTTAGATATTTATAAGACTGCCATGTTTTGAATATCGCAGACACATCGAGTTTGGTACTCTTGCTCTATATTCTTGATAAAGTACTAATAAAAATCTGCAATATTATTTGTCCTGAGTAAGCATCTCGGCTTCAGTTACTTTTCCTACACTCTAACGTAGATTCCTTGTGACTTTTCTATGAATATTTTCATGGGGTACATTCTGAGGAAATTTCCTCTATGGTACTTGGACACTATGAATTTAAGCGCATTACTAGATTGCCGGCATCACGTTTTTAAAGTTGAAATGGTCACATCTAACCGTAAGTTCTATGCTAACAGTTTCTTCTCTCGCACTTCTACCTTGTGGAAATTTACTCGTTTTTTTTTTTGCTTGGAGATTGATCTTTAAAAAGTTAAACGCAATGTCAATAGTTAAGTGTCTTTTAAATCCTATTCTTTATAGATTTCTCTCCTTGCTTTGCGTGAAATGATTGAAGGAAACATGATGGAAAGAATAGTTGCTATTTAAAAGAATCATATATATATATATATATATATATATATATATATATATATATATATATATATATATATATATATATATATATATATATATATATATATATATATATGGAAAGCCTCTATGAGTCACTGGCGTGTTTATTCAAAAATAAATACGTGAAAATTCACCGTCCACTTCCGGGAGCTGATAGCTTAGGGTGTCTAGCCACAATGATGAGCTGTGATACTGCGAAACAGACTATCTGTGGATTACAATATATATATATATATATATATATATATATATATATATATATATTATATATATATATGTTTCATTATACACGACTGACAAGGTACAGCGATTTTATTTAAGTTTTCTTGTGCTTATACAAGTGATTTTTCTGGACACACAGTCCAAAATTTCTGAATATTCGATCACTTTAGCTATTCTTTCAGCTATAATCAAGGCGATTTTTTTGTATGTGTTTTTTGTATGTGTCTAAAGTTAAAGGGACATTTTATTTCGCGAAAACGGTCAGTACAGTGAACGTGTTCATGTTTTTTTTTTTACTATTAAGGATTCCAATATTCATTTACTCTTTTGTACATGTAGATGAGTCCGGATTTTCTACTAGTATATTTTGCATGGAATACACACACACACACACACACACACACACACACACACACATATATATATATATATATATATATATATATATATATATATACTGCCAGTCAAAAGTATTTGATGCAAAGCAGATGATTAAAGGTGTGAAGCTTAGTTTTGGAAGCGTTAAAATTGACAAGCCATTTTTGCCTCAGTTAACTCCGAATATAAATTCGTTTTGGACATCAGCTGCCATTTTGAACTTACTTATCGAGTTAGGAGCAAATGGCTGTGTCATCAGCGTAGAAACAAAGTTGAGAGCTGATGTCACCAGGAAGGTCGTTAATGAAAATTAAAACCAGTGTAGAACCAAGGATAGAGCCCTGGGGGACACCCACGTCAGCACGAAAGGATCTAGAAGAGTGGCTGATCAGGATAACTTTCATTTCCCGATTGAGGAGAAGATCTGTACATCCAAAGATACAGCCAAGGGCCAATCTAATGGGTGGGGATCCAATTTTTATTTTTATTTTTTGTCTATAGATCCTTTTGTTAAAATAACATTTACTGCCTCATCACATGTATCTATGAGTTCAACATAAAGTATCTAACGTTCATAGTGACGAAAAATGGATTGTTTTTATTTAGTTATTTTTAATGGCATGCATGTTCATACCGCTATTGTAAGAATCTATATGACATTAGAGCCTTTATAGTCATCGCAAGGCACTGCAAACTCACTGAATTATTCATGCATGACCGCTAGGTGTCGCTTCTAGACTGAGTTGTCTACCATGAAAAATGGGTGTTGAAATCAAAATTTACGTTGGATATTAATTATTTACTGGAACATAAATTTTTATTAAGATAAAAATATATCTTATAAGTAAACCAAAAAATAAATTCGCTTATCTTAATTATATATATATATATATATATATATATATATATATATATATATATATATATAATATACAAAAAATCTACGTAAGATATTATGTATTTTTAATATATTAAAATCTCTGTTATTTAACGTTGAATACTTTATATATATATATATATATATATATATATATATATATATATATATATAGAGAGAGAGAGAGAGAGAGAGATAGATAGATAGATAGATAGATAGATAGATAGATAGATTTCCAGAATTTGATGATATTTTCGAAGTTTCTATAACCCTTTATGTTTTCTGTCCATAACCGTTTCCAGTCCTTCAGAGTAGATTATTGTCTGGCACAAGACAATGTATAGCGATTTAAAAAAATCAAAACTCCGTAACTCAAATATGTCGTCTAGTTTCTGGCCCCATGCTTCTCATTCAATTAAAAAATTTAAATACATCAGTCTTTATGTATTGTCTTTCTTGTTACTCTTCTGTTTATTCTATTTTCTGTTTTCTAAATATTTCACACATAGTAAGCCCTTGAGTCTTAGGGTCTTTACTGACTTTCCTGATTTAAATTCCATTCAAAAATTATTATTATTATTATTATTATTATTATTATTATTATTATTATTATTATTCTATTACGATTTCTGCTATGGCCACGCTACTTTCCAAATCTTTGGGAAACCTAAGGAATGCAGTGGGATGTTGTTATGTCTACATTTAATGAAATTTTTTTCGAACTCACATAAATCATTTGCGTTACATGGACAAAATTTTTTCTTCGTGTGTGTGCTGGACTTATCATTTTTTTTAAAAACTGGAAAAACTATCTAAATACTTCGATAATTTTTCAAATTTTGGTTCTTATGTTAATCTGCTGGGACTCCTTATAAATTAGTAGGCAAGATTTTTTTTTTCTTTTTCGGTTTTTGGCAAATGTCATTTCTTCAATCTTCCTGTCTGTAAGATGGTGTAATTCCATAGAATTGTAACTCTATTTTAAACCGGTTGTTCTGTTTGTTAACATCTTTTCAAAGTTTTGCACAATGCCCAGTGTAAAATAATTATAACTTATCGAGGACAATTTTACTTTCATTTGACGCAAGTACAGAACATTAGATGGTCTATGGTTTGCTGATATTTGCCACAGGACCTGTATTTTAGATCGACACTATTATGTATGATATTTATTATTATTATTATTATTATTATTATTATTATTATTAGCAGTAGTAATAGTATTAGTAGTAGTAGTATCATCATCACCCAAATTTGTTTTTCCATTCTTCCCATTTTAGCTCGAACTTAGCTCGTAAATAACGAAATAACTTCAGATAAAAAAGGTATTATTCCGTTTTGAGAGCGAAGAAAGGCAGAAGAAATTATTGTATCAGAGACACTGTTTGGTTTTATTAATTAAAAGAAAGATGAGATATTAATTTTAAACATTGAATAAAGTGAAATGAAGAAACTTATTCACTTCACCTTTTCGATTGAAACATACAATCATACTTACGATTGTCATTTAAATATTCTGTTAAAATTGTTACGTTCAAATGTTTAACGATGCAATAGGGGAATATCCACGGGTATTTCATACTCGTAAAGAGCTTATTTTACAATGGTGTCTATCTTGTATTAGACCCGAGAACCACTCGAGATAGAGTCTTACAGAATAAGAGACATGTGGATATGTTGGGAAGATAACGGTTAATCCTAGACCAAACACGAATTTACATTTTCGGAAAAAAAAACCCTCTTGGTAGTCAAATTCCAAGAAAAACTGTTTACGGGAAGAAGCTGCTAAGTAGGACTTACATCACAGAAAAGGAATATGAATTGACTAAGGGTGATTCGCTACAATTGCGTAGCATGGCAGGTCATAGCCGTGAAGATTAGAACAGGTGGATCTAAGGAATGTATTTCGTCTGAGTATTTTCTATATTAATAGCAATAACAGTGAGGAGAGGCCTGCGATATTTTGTCTGTTAGAAAATCTGATTGATGGTGAAAATAATTCATCATTCACAGGAACGCTTTTAAATTCTATCGAGACTGGGAGGCGAGGACTGCTCACCTCGTGTCCATCTATGGCAGCAGTCTTCCGTTTTAAGCCTGATATGGTTTTGGTAATGGAAGAAGATAACGAAAGGGATCAGGTACTTACAGTAGCGGTACAGGGGACCGATCATTTTTCCTGCAGCGGTAGAGATAGATCGTGTTCACGAGCCCTACTTGAGGTCTGGGTTCAATTTAAGCCTAAACAGTCGCCCAAGGCATGGAGCCTCCCCGAGGGAAATATAGATTCATATTTGGTGACAGATTGGCAATTACGAAATGTAAAACCGTAAAAAATATTAGGAAATTCAAAGAGAAAACCGTAAAACATTTCAGGAAATTCAAATTGAAAACCATAAAACTTGTTAGGGAATTCAAAGAGAAAACCGTAAAACATTTTTGAAAATTCTGAGAGAAAACCATAAAACATTTAAGGAAATTCAAATAGAAAACGGAAAATATTTTAGAAAATTCAAAGAGAAAACCGTAAAACATATTAGGAAATTCATAGTGAATACTGTAAAATATTTTAGGAAATTCAAACATAAAACCGTAAAACATTTTAGAAAATTCAAAGAGAAAACCGTAAAACATTTTAGGAAATTCAAATAGAAAACTGCAAAACATTTCAGAAAATTCAAAGAGAAAACCATAAAACATTTTAGGAAATTCAAATAGAAAACTGCAAAACATTTCAGGAAATTCAAAGAGAAAACCATTAAACATATTAGAAAATTCATAGTGAATACCGTAAAATATTTTAGGAAATTCAAACAAAAAACCGTAAAACATTTTAGAAAATTCAAAGAGAAAACCGTAAATCATTTCAGGAAATTCAAAGAGAAAACCATAAAACATTTTAACCAGTTCTGAGTGTAGTTGTTATAATTATAACTTTGGATTTCTCTTAAACATTTCTTTCGAAGATCAAATCAAAGGTATAAGGCCAGTATATCTTTCTCTTTATCCTGGGAATAACGATAAAATACATCCGGCTGCAAGGCCTTTGTTCAGAAGATTAGAGATTTTGAGGAGTCTGAAACTAGCCCTTAATTGTGGCTGTTCCCAGGTTCACTCCGATTCCAAATAGTGAATCGCCAAACAAAAATCAACAGTACATTTTTATAATAAACTGACCAACAATACATTTTTATAGTCAAATGACAAACAAAGCAATACCAAAATCTATAAAAATACATTTTCCAGATTGACTGTGACTCGGGTTAACAGCTGTTAGGGTTCAAGCTATGAGCAACAAAAACAAATCACTATGAAAGTAAAAAAAATACTTTTTTACAGAAAAATTACTAAGAATACATATAGCAAAATGACCATCAATATATATTTATAGTAGAAATAGCCACTAAATATTTTATCAGTCGTTGAAGTCAAAAGACTGTGTTCAGGTATTTAGATTTCTGCCTGAAATAGCCCACAGAGATGTTGATATGCCGTTAAGCATAATTAACCGATCATTTTCTATCCTATTTATCATTTCTTTACTTTTTACTTTTTATCTATTATTCATCTTTCTTTATTTACATTGATTTATAGTGTTGTTTTTTCTTTCTTAAATTCTTTCGATTTTTCATGTTTATAAAGATTTTTCTATGTTAATTTTTATTGGATAAAGATTTTTCTTCATTTTTCTTTTCAAACTTGCATCTTTTACTTTGTTTCATTCATTCATTCATCCTTTCCTTCTATTTTCTTTTTTGCCTTCTCTCTGGTCAGTATTCACTTTTCTTATTTACTATAATTAATTAATCTATCTATCTATCTATCTATCTATCTATCTATCTATCTATCTATCTATCTATGTATGTATGTCAGTATATTCATATCTATCTATCTATCTATCTATCTATCTATCTATCTATCTATCTATGTCAGTATGTTCATATCTATCTATCTATCTATCTATCTATCTATCTATCTATCTATCTATCTATCTATCTATCTATCTATCTATCTATCTATCTATCTATCTATCTATCTATGTCAGTATATTCATATCTATCTATCTATCTATCTATCTATCTATCTATGTCAGTATATTCATATCTATCTATCTATCTATCTATCTATCTATCTATCTATCTATGTCAGTATATTCATATCTATCTATCTATCTATCTATCTATCTATCTATCTATCTATCTATCTATCTATTTATGTCAGTATATTCATATCTATCTATCTATCTATCTATCTATTTATCTATCACTTTGATCGTTCACTTTGTTTCTTTGTTTCTTTCTGTTTTCATTCTTTTTTCATCTTTTATTTATTTCGTTTTTTTTTGTTTTTAACATTTCTCTTTTTGTTCTTTCTTGATTTTATTTCCCTCTTCTATCTTTTATTTTCATGCTTTCATTCATTCTTTCATTCTTGCTATTATTCCTGCATATATTTCGTTTTTCTTTCTTTCCTTCGTTCTCTTTCATTTTTCTTTGTTTCTCTTTTTTAATTTCTTTTTCTTTCTTTCTTTTTTCTCTTTTTCTTTGTTTCTTTCTTTCTTTTTCATTCTTCTCTCATTCTTTTTCTTTCATTTTCTATATTTCTTTTATATTCTTTCTTGTTTCTTTCTTTTTCTTTCTTATTTTTCTTGTCTTTCTTTCTTTCTTTTTATATTTCTTTTGCTTTCTTTTTCTTTCTTTTTCTTTCTTTCTTTAGTTTTTTTTCTTTATTCTTTCTTTTAGCTTTCTTTCTTTTTCCGTTTCTTTTTCTTTCTTCTTTCTTTCTTTCTTTCTTTCTTTCTTTTTTCTTTCATTCTTTATCATTCTTTTTCTTTCTTTTTCTATCTTTCTTGTTTCTTTCGTTCTTGTTTCTTTCTTTCATTTTCTTTCTTTCTTGTTTCTTTCTTTCTTTTCTTCTTTCTTTCTTTCTTTCTTTCTTTTTATCTTCCTTCTGCTTTCTTTAGGCTTTTCTTTCTTTATTTTTCTTTTTTTCTTTCTTTCTTTTTTCGGTTTCTTTTTCATTCTTTCTTCTTTATTTCTTTCTTTTTTCTTTCTCTTTTTTATTCATTCTTTCTTTATCTTTCTTTCTTCTTTCTTCTTTCATTTTTTTCTATCTATGTTTCTTTCTTTCTTTTTTCTTTCTTTCTTTTTTCGTTTGTGTTACTTTCTTTCTTGATTGTTTGTTTCTTTCTTTTTCTTTCTTTCTTTTTCTTTTTTCTTTTTCTTCTTTCTTCTGTCTTTCTTTCTTTCTTTTTATTTTTCCTTTGCTTTCTGTTTCTTTTTTCTTTCTTTAGTGTTCTTTCTTTTTGGTTTATTTCTTTTTTCAGTTACTTTTTCGTTCCTGCTTCTTTATTTCCTTCTCTTTTTTCTTTCATCCATTCTTTCTTTATCTTTCTTTTTTCTTTCTTCTTTCATTTTTTCTATCTATCTTTCTTCTTTCTTGGTTCTTTCTTTCTTCCTTATTTCTTTCTTTCTTTTTCTTTCTTTCTTTCATTTTCTTTATTGTTTGTTTGTTTCTTTTTTCTTTCTTCTGTCTTTCTTTCTTTCTTTTTCTTTCTTTTTTCTTCCTTTCTTTTCTTTTCTTTATTTTTCTTTCTTTTTTCAGTTTCTTTTTCTTTCTTTCTTTTTTCTTTCTTTTCTTTCTTTCTTTTTTCTTTCTTTCTCTTTTTCTCTCTTTTTTATCTTTCTCTTTTCTTTCTTCTTTCATTCTTTTTCTATCTATCTTTCTTTTTCTTTCTTTCTTTTTCTTTCTTGTTTCTTCATTTCTTTCTTTCTTTCTTGTTTGTTTCTTTCTTTTTCTTTCTTTTTTTCTTTCTTTCTTTTTCTTTTTCTTCTTTTTGTCTTTCTTTTTATCTTTCTTTTCCTTTTTTCTTTCTTTCTTTAATTTTCTTTCTTTTTTCTTTCTTTCTTTCTTTTTTCTTTCTTTCTTTTTCAGTTTCTTTTTCTTTCTTTCTTTCTTTCTTTCTTTCTTTCTTTTGTTTCTTTCTTCCCTTCTTTCTTTCTATTTCTTTTTATTTTCCATCTTTACTCCTTCATTTTTCATTCTTTTAACATTATTTTGTACAGCCTTTCATTAATTTTTATCATCCTCTTAACATTTGTGTTCTTTTCTCTGTCTTTAATTTTATTCTTTCCTTCTTTTATACATTTTTAGCGTTTCTTTATATCGGCCTTTTTGATTTGTCTCTCATTGGACTTCAATCCTTGCGTCTTACCCCTTCGTTTTTCTTTTGCCACTGGGCATACACGCTGCTTATATATAATCAATACTCCGTGTTCTACCTAATATAAAGCGAAAAAAGAACAGTTTTGTTCTCTAAATAACTGTAAGTACAAGATGAAAATGCTCGCAACGTTCTACCACTGTCATTAAAAACATGAACACTTCAATGATGGACATACATCGCTTTTATTTAATTTTCCACACTTTCTACTTTTTAATATTTTGTACCTGTATTTATGATTTTTTAATTGACAATATTTTTTTGTTATTTTTCTCTCTTTACAAGAATTCTGTATATCTTTTAGATGCCTTTTATTTTCTTAAAGCTAATCATATTTTTTGCTACTGCTTTTCCCATTCACAAAATTCCAGCTTTTTTTTATCAATCATTTGCACGTTCTTCGGTACTCACTTCATTTTTCCTTTCATTAAAAACCTTTTATACAGTGTCTCCTTGTTTTCAAATAATTTTCTCATTTTCATTCGTTCTACTTTCACTTTCGCTTTTAACTCTTTTTATTCCATTCCAGAGGATTTCCATTTGATCCTATTTTGTCAAAGACTTTAGACACCATATATACCAAGCGTAGAAATAAATACATACATAAATAGAAAAAAAAACGCTGTCACAATAATTTTTGTTCAGAGTTTCAGCTAGAAATGCGTTTACGAAATGATATGAAAGCATCAAAACTGGCAAGTAAGTTTCACAGAACTCTTCTCGACTTCCCCTATGTAAAGAGTTAATATATAGAAGAACAAAATAAATAGATAATTATATCTCAGTCGCTTCTATTGAAGAGGCTTACTTTCTATACATGCCTGCCTATTTTAAATCTATCTATCTATCTATCTATCTATCTATCTATATATATATATATATATATATATATATATATATATATATATATTAAAGACATTTTTATGTTTAACGTTGTTTTTTATAGATACAAGTATTTAAGTAAATGAATGTCCGAGAATTTTCTATGAAAATTTCTCGGACATTCAGGTCGGTAAATGTTATTTAATACTGTTTATCATATACAGAGCATTTACTTAAATACTTGTATCTATAAAAAAACAACGTTAAACATAAAAATGTCTTTAATAAATAAATTGTCGGACCTTGTCCATTTCTTAATATATGACGTCATTTGTTTACATTTGATACGCCAGAGCAGTTATGAATGTACACGATTCATGGAAGATTGAAGTTTATAAGCAGTAAATTCGACCTAGCCTATCGAACGCTCCTTTGTGGCCGAGAGGTTTGGCACGTCAGCGTAAATGACGGTTCCATATAGAATGCAGGTTCGAATCCTGTCAAAGAACGAATATTTTCTATGAAAATTTCTCGGACATTCAGGCCGGTAAATGTTATTTAATACTGTTTATCATAAACAGAGCATTTACTTAAATACTTGTATCTATAAAAAACAACGTTAAACATAAAAATGTCTTTAATAAATAAATTGTCGGACTTTGTCCATTTCTTTATATATATATATGTTTCAATCTGTTCATCTATTTCAATCCAACTCTCTCTCTGTCTAACTCGCTAGCTATATATCTATCTAGGTATATCTATTTCAATCTATATGTTTGATTCTTTTCATATCTATCTATCTAATACTATGTATCTACCTATCTATTTATTTATATATTTGATTCTTTTCATTTCTATCAATCTGAGTCTATTAATATCAGTCTGTCTATCGATGGATCGATCTATCTGATTATTTTCATATCTATCTATCTGTCGATCTAATTCTTTTCATATCTATCTATCTATCTATCTATCTATCTATCTGTCTGTCTGTCTGTCTGATTCTTTTCATATCTATCTGCCTAATACTATCTATCTACCTATCTATCTATTGATCTATCTATCTGATTCTTTTCATATCTATCTATCTGAGTCTATTCGAATCTATTTTGTTTTTTCAGTATATTTTTCTTCATGCTGTCGGATCTATATCTATATATTTGCTTACATATATATATGATGGAGTCTCCCATCGCGTTCGATTTATGAGGTTTCGGCGACCACGAAATAATTATCTACATGCCTATGACGTGCATGATTTTTGAGACCGGCTCGAGAATTGCATAAAAGCCCACAAACATTACAGGAGAATGTATTGTATCCAAGTGCAGTAGGCACACTGTTATCTGTCTTATTTTGTTTTCGTATTTCCCTTAGTCGACTAATGCTTACTTCTTGATGATGCATTATTCCTGAATGGCAACTAGAACGATACTCTGATCTCTTGATAGCTACCTCTTCAAAGTTCTTGAATGGAATGTTGACGCAAGAAAGGTTGCTTTTCAGTTCATATTCATACCTGAGACAAGATCTACCAACATTTCTGTGACCATTATGGAGTTCACTGTAGAAAAGAACTTTTGGTAAGCGATCATCACTCATCCTTGTCACATGGACAGCCCAACTTAGTTGTGATTGCATTATGAAGGTCTCGATGGTACCAATCTTGCATTTTCTCGAAAAGGTCGGAATTTGACACGCGACCATCAAATGTTAGGCTACAGATTATATATATTGGTTTGGTGCATAATTATCGGGCGTTTTTTAAACAATATTTATTATGAAATAAAGAAGAAACGTAACAGTTCAACAATAACATTTTTAAATGTTTATTCCGGAGCGTGTGATTATCGAAACGCATTTTTATAAACGGAGAATAAAATAGTTTTATTAAACAAAAAAAAAAAAAGAAGAGCGAAAACTGCAAATTTTATTAACAAATAACATCACCTACAAAAACGCCTGATAATTATGCACCAAACCAATACACTTAGTGGTTAAGTGGGTAAGGAATTGTTTATAATTTACAAATCGTCTCCAATTCTAAACCACTTTTATTTAATCATCTGTGAGTTTGATTCTAAACTCTATGAAAGCGACTCTCTGTGCCGCGTTCGGCTCGCGCTTTCCAATGACATGAAATGAAGTGATTGTATTGAATCAATGGCTTGAGACACTTACTAGGAAAGTGGGTTCACTGTGTCGTGCCAGACAAGTCTTCTTTTCAGTATCCATCTTGCACATTTATAAATCCACAAGCATTTAGGTCTCACCATTTTACTGTTGAAGTAGTTACGTGCAACCGTCAGCTCTATTTTATTAGTTTCTTTTCTAACTTCGCGGACAACAGCAATCTCAAGAAAAAAAAAAATCTCAATCGTCATATTCTGTTTTCTTTTATTCTTCTCATTAAATTCCGTGTGCCATTACTGCCTTAATTTGGGGTGAAATTATTAAAAGAAAATAGGACAGAATATTGTTAGTATTATGTCATTCATCTTTATTTTTATACTGAAGTCTCTTGCACCGTTCCTAGTGCATTGCCCTTCACACAAAATCAAATTCTTTCTTTTACTACCAATTATATTAAAATCAATATTGCGGCTATATTTTTGCGATGAGTTGTAATTATTTACACAATTTAAATTCTTCGGGGTGTTATCCTCATTTTTATTGCTATATTCACAACGTTTTGGCAGTTGTACATCAGCTGTGTGGAATTTCGAACTGAACCATTTCTTTCAACGGAGTTGATTGTTCTAATCCCACGTCCCAGGGCTATTTCGGATGTCTCAGCTTTTAACACAACCTTCCAAGTTTTTGTTCAAGACTACAGTAGCTAGATATAGAACTCTCAACTCTTTGGGTCAAGTCAGTGGATTTAACCAACGCTTTTATCCACTGTCCACTTTTAGCCATGTGTCTTTGAGCGCATCATCTTGGAAACTTATAAACATAATGGCCCAGAAGGTGGAACAAGAAGAATCTACCCTGGTGAATGAAATAAACGATTCAGTTTGAAATTACAATCATCTGAAGAACGACCGAAACATCGTGGATATGTCAATAAAGATAAAGAAAACAGTCCAAACTATTTAAATTATGTAAATAATCAATATTATAATTATATTTGTTTAAGCACCTTTAATATACATGTAGTGATTACTCATTTTCTCCTATGCATTTATTGTCTTGTTAACATTATAATCTTGTCAATCTTGTCCGGGTTTAGTTCTATTAGATCTTTGATTTATTTATTTATTTCATCGCCCTGACACGGATGGAGAGAAGGTCGGAGTTAAAGATGCTTACCGATCCAGTCATCACGTCCTTGGGCGGATGTTTCAAATATTTCCAAGGACTGTGAAAGCCTATTCACACCGTCTTTTCTTTTCCATGTTCTTTTATTGTTTATATATATATATTTTATTTTTTTATTTTACATCTTCGGGCATTATAATTCTATGACACTCAAATTCCAGACTCGTTAAGATAATCGCATTTGTGATGAGGACGAATGCTTCTATCCACTGTATCTCAGCCAGAGCGTCTGAATATTTCACACGGCAAGATTGCGGGAACCAAGTCAAAACAAGAGAAAAATGAATTACACAGATCTATCTATCTATCTATCTATCTATCTATCTATCTATCTATCTATGTTTATATTTATCTATCTATGCCTGTTCATGTTTCTCTGTCTCTGTCTCTCTCTGTCTCTCTCTCTCTCTCTCTCAATCAGCCTGTCTCTATTTCTCTATGCCTGTTCCTATCTATCCATCTATCTATCTATCTATCTATCTATCTATCTATCTATCTATCTATATATATATATATATATATATATATATATATATATATATATATATATATAAAAACATAGCACTTTAAGGTTCCACGTAATAAATTATTTCACCACATCCCTTTTAAAGGGCTCTGGATCATCAGACTTTACTTTCAGATGTTGAAATGAACCTTAAAGTGGTCTGTTTTTATTCAAATTTATTTGCTCTGAATTTTCATTGAGCTCTCCAGATATCATCCTCCTTGGGTCTACCCATACGGATTACCTAGTTTTGCATAATATATATATATATCTACCCATACGGATTACCTAGTTTTGCATAATATATATATATATATATATATATATATATATATATATATATATATATAAAATATATATTAATTAAATTTTAAAACTGATCAACAACTACATCATTTATTTTTTTCGTTTGGTAGATATTATATTCCTTCACTTTGCATCCAAAATATATTACCTAATATTTTCAGTTAAATAATTATATGCGTCTCTTAAATTTATGAATTTAAAGAAACTAAAAGTTTTACTATTTTTGATTATAAATACTAGTTCCTAAGTAAAATCCTTACATTTGTATTGTTAATATTCATCAGAGGTCGAAACGCCTCGTCTAAGATATGTTTTATTGTTCTGTTTATTCACATTGACCTTTTACATATATTTTGTTTTTATATTTCAAATTATATATATATATATATATATATATATATATATATATATATATATATATAAATATATATATATATATAAAAAAATATAAAATATCCCGAAAAAAATATCCCGTAGCATGTTTTGCTTTTTTTGATATCACTCCACAAAATTCCACCGAATATTGTAGTTAAATGCTCTCTCCCACTGGAGGACGTCTGTATCTCCTCAGATTTTTTGTCTGTTTTATTATCCTTCTATCAGAGTATTTTTTTTTATCAAGTTTAGTAATTGGCTGTAAATATCATCATGAAATGTGTGAGCAATGTCGTCTCCCTAAGGTATTGATAATAAAATAAAAACTGATTGGTTCCCTAGTCGATACGAAATACTTCCAAGAATATATTTACGAAACATTAAGTTCTGTTTTTTGCCTTAACTTTGTATAAGTTAAAATATCCTCTATCAAAATAAAATCGAGCAGGGAATTAACATTATTTGACTTTTTTGTGGAAAAAAAGACAACGTACCAGAAATATGGCGGTATATAGGTAGAAATAAGTCATTGTTTAATCTAGCAAAAGATGTCTACAAGCCAAAATATAGATTCACCAATTCAAAAGAGCTTCATGTAAAGTATTGATTCTCAGTAAAAAAAAAAAAAAAAATGAATATTTAAATAAAAGAAATTATATAAAATATCCGCCAGTTTTATTCCAACCGTTACTTTTCTCGCACTTCGAACCTGTGGAACTCAATTTCGATTTCTTGCTACCGTGTACAATATTAAAAAAAAAATATTAAATGCAACATCAAAAGGCAACTTCTCTCTTTCTGAACTCTCTCTCTTTTTTATCTTTTTTTCACTCCTCCTCACTAAAGTCATCTCATTCCCTTTCACTCACGTTACCCCCTGCATATTAGTGACATTTTTATTTTGCTTAATGAGAAACGATTAAAAAGAAAAAAAAATACGAAAATAAATTCCATAACTTCTGTCACCTCTTGGTAAGGGGGTCTGTAAAAACAACGACAACGCAATTTAGTGTGGTGACTTCTGTCTGCACAAGCGATAAAGCTGCATTCTATCCATACATACACAATATGGCCGACACCGTAAATTTCATGTCTGAACAATAGTTGAAGTGGTGCTTTTGTTCACTTAGTTTCCGGTTAGAACAGAGGGCATTAAAATTCCAGGATATTATGCGATATTATTTCCGATATCAGAAAAAAATTGTGAAATAAAAAGACCAAATTTGCAACCGTCAAGACAGAAAAAGACTTGCCAAGATTCGAAGCGATTTACTAGAGTCCAAAAGACTGTAAATGTCATGAAGTAATTCTATAATTGCAATTTTCCGGCAACGATATGTCTCTGAAAAAGGGTTGGTCGAAACGTTTCTTAGATGCTTTTCGTTAGTATTATTTAATAAGGTACACAAATTGTATTATTAAGTAAATGCCTCGGTGTTCTTGATAAGCTCCAGAGGCGGATATGCAATATAATTCGCCCTGTTCTGGCATCCCGTCTACAGTCGCTCTCTCACAGACGCGCCGTCGCCTCTCTCTGTCTTTTTTACAAATACTTTCATGGTAATTGCTCCGAGGAGCTGCATTCGCTGGTTCCCAGACTTCATGAATTCAAGTGCCCTAGGAGGCTGGCATCCCGCTTTCACACTTTCACTGCCAAAACTCCTAAATATAGCCGTCTCTTCTACTCCAATGGCTTCATGTCTCGCACCTCTCGCCTGTGGAACTCCCTTCCCTATTCCAGTTCCCCTGAGAGCTATAATCTCCAACTATTCAAATGTAATGTCAATCGACATCTCCAGTTGCCTTGATCTATCCACTATCCTTCTTCTCATCCTTTCCTCTATCACTCCTAACCTGATCTTGCTCCAAATCTTCGGTATCTTCGCGTCCTAGTAGCTTCCCGCCTTACTTGGGATGAAACGCTTAAAAAAATGTTCATATATATATATATATATATATATATATATATATATATATATATATGCATGTGTGTGTGTGTGTGTGTTCGTTTATATATTGGATCCGATTTCAACAAGCCTTCACAGGACTACCTTTAAATTACCTTGCGGTGGTTCTGACAGCGCCAAAAATTGGAAAAACACAATTGTTTTTGCACAAAATCAATTTGAAAACAAGATTAAGAGGCATCTCTGTCGCCAGAATGAAAGGGGGACAACTTATATCGAGTCATACCTATTATAAAACACAGGTTGTTTGTGTGTGTGTTCGTTTATATATGGGATCGGATTTCCTACATTTTTCAACCGATTTCAACAACACTTCACTTTTTGGGAGGCAGGTAGTGTTTCTTATTGTCTTGCACACTTTTTTCTTTATTTTTACATTCAGAAAAAAATTCCATTTACAAGACAATTGTTTATTATAAAATTTTATTCAATCGGTAGACTCATAACGATTGAAAACAATGTTTTTGTTTGAGTTTGGGTTTGACCAATTCGTAAAAAAAAAAAAAAATCATTAAAACATGCGTGTCCGTCAACCTTAAACAATAATCTTTGTCAATTTTATTTTTCAGTCTTTATGATGGTCGATACTTGATCTATCTCTTACTGTTACATCCCCGGGCGGGCAACGCCGGGCTCTACTGCTAGTACACAATATGGTCAACACTTTTTTTCCGTGTCTGAACAATAGCTGAAGAGGTGCTTCTGTTCTTTTAGTTCCCGGATACAACAACTTCTCTAAATATTGTCCGTGTACAACGTACCGTATCTTTATATTGCTCTCAACCACTTTTAACCCGTTTATACGTTTGCAACAACGATACACACCATCAATTCGCCGTCGTCAGAAGAGTGACAATTATTCGAAAAAGCGGTTGTGTACAGAAGAGATATTCCTGAACGGGGCTATTTAAGATTCATTGATTCACTTTTTTTACGGCTTATCAACCATTTTCCTATTGTTTATTATTTTAGGATTGTAAGAATTTATTTTCTTTTTGAAGATAGCAATAATTTTGTGATTCAAACCTTACCAGTTAACAAATAGCTGGTGTGGTGTGGGGAGAGAAAACGTGCATTCATATCTTTTCCAACGAAACCAACTGGAATTGGAACTCAGCTCTCAAATTACCAATTCTAAGCCATTATCCATTACACTCCCTGCATTTCAAATAGTGTGATATATGCAAGCAGTCATACATCTGGGTAGAGACAAAGCTCGACGTTGCTTAACTTATATAAATGCGTCCCCAGGAAGGAATTATATAACAATATTTAAACTAATAAAAATATCCGATTAAAAAATAAATTCTTTATATATATATATTTATATATATATATATATATATATATATATATATATATATATATATATATGACAACAGGAAACTGCAATAGTTGCTGACGCGCTTCGTCCAATGTGGACTTACTCTGGGAACATTGCGTCGGCAACTATTGCAGTTTTCTTATTGTCATTTATATGTATAAATACTGTCTTTTTTACAGGTTAACGCTGAGAAATTTATATATATATATATATATATATATATATATATATATATAATATATATCAAAAGAGAGTAAAATTTACAATCTGGTGTTCTTAGTAATTATTTTTATTAAAAAAACAGTGCTCGATACAAAACAGTAGAGCATAATATTAGAATTATTTTCGATTTTAAAAATATGGTTTCCAATGCTACACAGGAATTAACATGTTTCAAAATACGCTATTCCAAAATTCAAAGAAAGAACTAAGAATATGTAGTTGAGGCGAAAATAATCGTTCAGAATCCAAGTTCAGAATCCAAAGAAAAAAAAAACCTGTAACGTGTTCAATACACTAAGTAGAGCAAATTTAACTATGAACCTAAATAGCCAGGCAAACCTGCCTAGGTTTCCCCTACGCGGATCGTCAGGGTACGCAGGCCAAATAGGTAAATAGGAATATATATATATATATATATATATATATATATATATATATATATATATATAATGGACTAAGTCTGACAATTATTTAAGTATGTTTTTCTGGTCATACGTTATTTTCATAGATACAATTAATTTAAGTACACCTGTGTCTTATACTGAAACGTCATTTGATCTGATGTGCTATACTACTGAGCTATAGAGAAGCGTCTGTCAGCAGAGTCCAAATTACCGTTTTTCAACAACAAATATTTGACGATCTTTCCCAAAACAATCATTTCTGCTCATGAAACATAACTTAACGTCAACATTGACAACATATTATGAAATGTATTAAGTCCGACAATTATTCAATTTATTTTCGGTTTATACATTATTTTTATAGATACAATTTATTTAAGTAAAATGCTCTGTTTTTAATTAAACAGTATTAATTACATTTACCAGCCTGAAAGTTCGAGATATTTCGTAGAAAATATGCTTTCTCCAAAAGGAATCGATCCTGTGTTTGATCTGGCGTGTTATGACATTTATACATTAATCTGAAATTTATTTCGATTCCATTGAGGCCGGTTGATGTAAATATTACTGTTTAATTTTAAAAACAGAGAATTTACTCAAATAAATTGTATCTATTAAAATAACGTATATATAAAATACTCAAGGACAGGGTTAGGGTTAGGGTTACAGTGGATAAAGGCGTTGGTTAGATCCAGTGACAAGACCCAAAGAGTGTGAGTTCAATATCCGATTAAGGCAGTGGAGAACTTTCAAAAGGAAATTAACGGGAGATAACTGATAACTGACATCCATTAAACATGGCACGTGGAACTAGAACAGGCTACCCTAGTGAGCGAAATAAAGGGTTCAGTTCCACATTCCAACCACCTGAAGAAGGCCGGAGCGTACAACGGCCGAAAGGTTATAATAAATCTGTCGACAAAGATGAGGACAATAGTCCGAATAATATATATTGTCATCCATAGATAGATTGTTTCGCAGTAGCACAGCTCAACAGTGTGGTTAGAAGACCGATTGATCAGGCCAGGATCGAAACCCGATATAGAAATCAGAAATATATATATTATATGTTTTTGTTTAAAATATGATTCCTTCGCTACATAAGCGTTCTCCAGTTTCAAAAACGAGAGCCGAACCCTCACTGGGAACCAACTAAAAGGTGACCGCAAACATTATCCTTGAAATAGATACCCTACCCAACCTTAGCAAAACCTCTCAGAAGATGATGAATCTTTTGATAAGAATTAACTCTCTGAGCACTTAACGAAGAAAAATAGTCTAGCCACTCCCACAATAACGAATTCTGTAACGGACCATGCCTAAAAACACACGTAAACCGAGAGATAGCTTATTCCTAAAATTTCGCTTGAAGATGAAACGGGACTAAACACCTCAATTCAACTTAATTTTAATAATTATTTGGATGATTTCGGCTCTCGTTTTTGAAACATGAGAACTCTTATGTAGCGAAGGAATCATATTTTTAAACAAAAAATATTATTTTAATAAAGCTCTACTTCTATATGGAGCACTGTCTTCTTAAAAATAAAAACAAAAATACTAAGGAACTCCGGATTATGCACCCAACATGTTCTTTTCTATTTTCTGCATACCTGCGCACTTATAGTATATATATATATATATATATATATATATATATATATATATATATACAAATAATATATATATATATATATATATATATATATATATATATATATATATATATATTTTATATATATATATATATATACTTTTTTAAAAAAAACACATACGTTGGGGAAAACAAGTCTACTTACCAAAATACCAAATACCTTAATTAATAGAAAATCTCGCACAATTAAAGAAGAAAAAAAAAAAAATACTTAAAAGCAAACATCTTTATTCAGTGAAGAAATGTGCTCGAAGCCTAGATTGTCTAGCCGAGCAAAAAACGTCTTTTCCATAACTGCACAAAGAACTACCAACATTTTATTCGACAAGCGCCAAACTTTTATCATTATCATTACTTTTTCAAACGTGTCAGGAACGTCATGTCTTAAACAGAAAATTAATACTTACCACATGGCCGGGCTCTACACACCTTCAGAACCACTCATGGGTAATTGCCTTTATGAAAGTGGCTTGATGAGACAAAGGTAAGACAGGTGTCTATTCGATTATCCCATAAAATTGCGCGTGCCGATGTATAATGTCAGTAATTTTCCTGCAACTGGTTTTAATTTGTGAGCATGAATGTGGAAAGTTATTTGAGAAGAGAGAAATGGGGATGACACAAATCTGTGGAAGGTTTTCTGGCGCGTCCTAGCTGTGAAGGTCTGGAATAAATGAATGAAAGAAGGTATCTCATCTCAATATCTGCCATGAAATTAGCAAGAGCCTAGCAACAATTTGATTGTGGGGAAAGGGGTTGTAGTCTAGAAAATGATTCATCACCTCGATAAAAAAAACAAAAAAAAAACAACATTTTATTGATCTGCCGATGCTACCTATCAAGATTAGATTGGGTAGCTCCGGTCCAAGTATGCCAGTAATACATCATTTTTAATCCTTATTAGAGTCATTTTAAATATAATTCGCGACAGTAACAAGCAAGTACTTTCGAGGAGGATGCAAGGAACCGATAATGTTTTTGATGCATCTTTCGTGATAGAACGTATACAGGAGTGCTACATGTAGCTAATGTTCATTTAGGCGTTTCATTCAAAGAATCTCATTGAATGTCATTGAGCGCCTCTTTATGACCATGGATTTGATCTCACTCTTCGGAACGTAGGATCAAGCCTGGGCAGGATGGGAGGGAGGACAAGATGTTGTCCATGCAACATCCTACCCGTCGTTGATGGATCCGAAGTAACAGCTAGACCATTACAGTTTGGCACCAGCGCCGTCGCAGAAGTCTGCGACGATTCCGAATTTGTAGCTGTGTAGTATATGCTACGCCATAGCTACATACAGTTTTGAATTCAGTGTTACTCTCTACGACACCGTTTGCCAGTCTATAGAACACAGTTTGTACAGCTATTTACCCATAGTTGGGAGATGGGAAAAAAGAGGATTCATACCTTTTCAAATGAATCCGACTAGAATTCGAACTCAGCTCTCCTATTCCTCAACCCGAACCGCTATCCATTACTCCACCGTGCCTTCTCAAGTCTATAATCGATGTTTTTTCCGCTGTTACGTTTTAATTTCATCCAGAGGTAACTTTTCATATCTTTTTTGCTTCAGTTTCACTTTCAGAACCACCGTTGAGTTTTCTATTATCTTGTGTTGTTACAAACTTTTTATCAACAAATATATCTTTAGGAATATCCATCCTTATCACGGTTTGTTTTGTCTTATAAATAAATAAATAAATAATACGCAAACAAATGTCACACTCTGGCATATAAATACTCGGAAATTTTATAAGCAATTATATTTACAAACACGCATTAAGTTGTACATGCACCTTTTATAACCTCCAGAACTACCCACACGATATTTTTTGTCCAAAATTTATAAACGAACAAACAATGCTCTTCACCTTAATCATTTTTTCTGGATTTTAGCCCCAGCTATCCAAAACTGGCTCCCGTACAGTCACGAATATCGTCGAGCCCCAGTAAAAGACTCTTAAAGATTTAATAAACAGTATAATAAAAATATTGACCCGGCAGCCATTTTGAGAAGAGAACGGCTGTGCATGGAACCGTTGATCATAATTGAAATCCTATTGCTGCCAAATAAATAAGCAACGTAATATAAAGAAGGGAAATGAAAGAGAGAGTGAAAGTTTATAGAAACAGTTTCAAACGAACATGGCGGCAAATGACTGTGAACACACCGACGGCGAATCGTGTTTATATCGTGATTATATATTTATGAACTAAATATAAAATGGTGGAGTTGAAAGAAACTGAGGTGATCTAGGTAAGAGAACACGATTAAAATCTTTGTAGGGAGAAAATGGATGATTGACTTCATGTTTGTTCTCCTTCCGAGTAGAAAAAAAGAGAGGTTTGCTAAACTAATGACAAAGGAAAAGGGTTATGGAAAATAAGATACAAAGTCAAAACAGAAACGACGGGAGGATAAAGATTGAATTAAAATGAATTAAGAAGTCGAATGAGGGAAATCAAGATAGGGACAACATTTTAGTGTAGATCACAGGAAGTTTGATAAAAGGATAGGTGACAGAAATAGTGAATTTTGATTTCATGGGGTAAAGTCTATGAATGCAGAGGAAGGAAGAAAGAAGGTAGAACGAAATAATAATGATGATTATAATAAAGAAAAAAGTAGACACGTGACTGATTGGAAAGAAAAGACAATTACGGCTATTAATAATAATAATAATAATAATAATAATAATAATAATAATAAGAAGAAGAAGAAGAAGAAGAAGAAGAAGAAGAAGAAATAAACTGAAGGTGCAAGACTGGTAATAATAGCATTAACAACAACAATAACAACAACAAGAATTTGCATATTATTGGATCGTGCAATGATGATGATAATCCTGCAGGATGCGGAAATCAACAAAGTTGAATTTTTGAATTAGAGTGAAAAATCGAAATACAGAAAAATGGACATCGAAAATAGCACCATGTGAAGACAATGGAGTGAATTGGTGGGGAAGCATTGTTCAGGGAAACAAAATCAAAAATAATTTAAAATACTGGAAGAAAATAGAAATTCGGCACAGTGAAGAAAAGGAGGAACGAAAGATGAGAATCGGGAAGATAAAAGTAAGATGGACAAGAGCGAGAAGAATTTGCCAAAAGAGAGAGCAGAATATAAAAGAATTGAAAAAGAAATGCAAAGAAAGAATTTTAATACAAAAAGAAAGATAACATCTTAAAATGAATTTCTAAGTAAAAATTAGAAATTTCTTTCAGCTAGGAGAATGTCATTAAATCTAGACTCAACAAGAACAATTAAAACAGCAATAAATAAAGATCGTGGGTTTGTGACTGCGCATACATACATATATATATATATATATATATATATATATATATATATATATATATAAAATAATGACGTAAAATAATGTCGTTTTTGACGTTTTTTGAAAAAATAAGTTAAAAAACGACATTATGGCTATTTTTATTGATTTTGTAACATATTTACGTTATAATTTTTGAATGAAAAATTATATTTGCTCTACTCTGTATTTAGCACTCTTTTAAGAATAGTATTTGTTGGTTATTGGAGTTTATTCCGTATACACCGATCCAATACCTAGGAAATAATTGGAAAAAGGTTCATGAAATATGCTTCGAAAAAGACATCCGACTATGCATTCTGCCGGTTAGGCTTCATCAGATAGGAGGAGAAAAAATGAGACATGTGTGTATGTATTTGTGACTGTTGAAAATAATGAATTTTTTTTTATTTTTTTCCAAGATGGCGCTCCACGTGTCAAAAAAAAAAAAAATGAAAAATCGTTTAGCATTTTATGTTCTTTGCTTTCAGTGTGAGACTTTCGAGAGAGAAAAAGTTCAGAGTACAAAAAACAATTTTTTTTAAAATTTTTTTATCCCTGTGTTCTCCGTGTTGACAGTATGCTAGAAATTTGGGTATATTATCCCGACGGAGTTATAAATTATTGACAATTGGAAAAACGTTCATGCAAATATAATAATTCGAAAAAAAACATCCGACTATGCATTTCGCCGATTTCGCTTCATCAGATCACGTTTCTCATGACTAAAAAGTCACTCATTTTCATTTTCTCTTTTAGCTACGAGCAACTTCAGCTTGGAGAAAATATGAGATTTCATTATGTTAAACACAAATACATTCACACGCAATTTACTTCGATTAAATGAAGGTTAATCAGCGAGATGCACAATTAGATGTTTGTTTGGAAACATTATACTTTCATAAACGTTTTTTCAACTGTAAATATATATATATATATATATATATATATATATATATATATATATATATATATATATATTCATATCACATGTATGAAAATATTATATATATATATATATATATATATACCACATCACAAGAAAATTTACCACATTACAAGAAAAGTTCAAATAAAATTCTCACTTAAAATTTTGAAAAACTTAGCGTTGCGTCTTTGCACGTTCCGAGATTGCACTCAACCGTCAATAATAGCACATACCCAAAAAAATATCTTTCGGTCGACAAACAATTATTTCGTCTTCAAGTTTTTGATTTTCTAAGGAAAACATGTGCCTGACGATGAATAAAGGATTATTCGAAAGTACTTGCATTTTAAAAAAATATAAACTGGAAACAACAGACAACAGTTTTATAGATGAGGATCACGTCACTCTATGGATTAACATTATTTTAATGCATACATTATACACTAGCGATGGATGTCGTTAATAATAGCATTAATATTGCTGACTGATTCTATGTGTGATTGTTTCTTTGTACATATATATATATATATATATATATATATATATATATATATATAGATCAGGGTTTTTCTTTGGGCTTCAGACCTGCATCTGTGCGATTTTTTGTCGGCAGAAGTTCATGTTTGTAGCTCTTTCTTTTTAAAACCTTTTTTTTTCCTCGAGATTGATTTGATTAGCAAATAAAAAAATTCGAGGGTTTTTTGAAACGAGTCTAGTTATCTATCTATTATCTATCTATCTATCTATCTATATATATATATATATATATATATATATATATATATATGAAGAAAAAAATTTGGAAAAAAACAAACAAAAATCCTTAAATGCAATTATATTTGTTTAAAATGAATGAAATGTCGACGTCTGACGTTTCAGTTTAATAAACCTTTTTCAAGACAATATTCATTAAAATACAATTCAGTTCAATTTGACAAAGACGATGGACATAAACAACAAGTCTAATCCAAAACAGATAACTGAAAATTTTTAAAATTATCAGCTTTCCGTTTAGCATGGTCACGTTGTCGTCATATGGGCGACGCTTTTCAAAAATTTTTGATTATTTTGAATGAAAAAAAATGAAAAGAATTCCTAAAATTTTGCATTTATTTTTTTGAAATTTTTTTCATTCTGTCGGAAAATATCCATTTAAAATGAAAATATATATATATATAATTAGGATCTAAAACGACAGACAAGGTACTACAGTTGAGCTTTTTTATTTAATTTTTTTGTTTTTTTTTTTCTGGACAAATTTTGTCCGAATGTTCTGTTTCGGATACTTTTAGCCATTATCAAGGATATTATCAAGAGTGTGTGTTCTATGTATGTTCAGTGTGGTAGTGATGTTTTAGTTTCCGAATACAGTTATATTTAATTGATATTGTTAAGATATATATATATTTTTATATATATATATATATATATATATATATATATATATATATATATATCTGATCACAGTTCCATCAGAACACATTTAAACACACACCTCAGATTTACCCGACACTATTAGGAACATACTAGTAGTTCTTACAATTTTGTCCAGAAAAGAAAGCTCTTGTCAGAATTATTGTGAAAAATTTAAAAGCTCAACTGTAGTACCTTGTCTGTCGTTTTTAATAAATTTTATATATATATATATATATATATATTATATTTATATATATATTTATATGCCAATTAATATCTAAATTATTGTGGTTGATCCTTGGGATATAAATTTTAAATATTATGGATTATGTATTTATGTTTTATTTTAAATTATTTTCATGAAGGACCTCCAAGAAGTCCACATCTCACTGCATGTGATTTTTTACCTGTGGGGTAAAAATCACATGAAGTGAGGTATACAAGACAAAACCTCGCTCAATGTAGGCCATTATAGCCCAGGCGACGCCCTTCAGAATGTTGTTCATTGCTTCCCTGACCGTTTTAAAAAACTAGTTGGCGCCAACGGTGCTTACGTTGAAATATTAAGATTTACTTTCATTTTCACATGTAATAAAGAACATGTATCATTTGTTTTAATAAATTTGTAATAGAAATATGGATTTTATTACCAATTTTTATGCCTACTTACTTTTCACCAAACCCTGTATAGAATTTTCTTCTTTTCTGGACATAAATAATTAATATATGTATTCGCGTATAATGCAACGTTTGAAGACCTAATGTTTTATCTAATTTTAAGGGTGTCGCATCATACAAGAGATATAAAATTAGCGTATGTACTGCTGACCCTGGCTCGGCCGTTGACCAAACTATATATGCATTTACTGTAGTCAAAAACTACTGCTGGATGTAAAATAAACATGATTTTGATTAAAATGATGTTTTGCTTAACTGTATCCAATAATAATGCATACAATATTCACATATTAGTATCTTACTTATTATAAAACGCAGATTGTGTGTGTGTCTGTACGTTTATATATTTTCAACAACCGATTTCATCAAACCTTCACAGGACTACGTAAAATTACCTTGCGGTGGTTCTAACAGCGCCCCAAATTGGAAAAAACAATTGTTTTTGCACAAAATCAGTTCAAAAACATGATTAATCGCGAGAATGAAAGGAGGACAAATCATATCGAGTTATACTTATTATAAAACCCAGGTTCTTTGTGTGTGTGTGTGTGTGTGTGTGTGTGTGTTCATTTATATATGGGATAGGATTTCCTACATTATTCAACCAATTTCAACAAAACTTCACTTTTTTTTTGGCGGGGGGGGGGCAGGTAGTGTTTCTTATTGTCTTGCAAACTTTTTTCTTTATTTTTACATTCAGAATGCTTTAAAAATTCCATTTACAAGACAATTGTTTATAATAAAATTCTATTCAATCAGTAGAGTCATAACGATTGAAAATAATGTTTTTGTTTGAGTTTGGGTTTGACCAATTCGTAAAAAAAAAAAAAAAAAAAAACTAATTAAGACATGCGTGTCCATCAACTTTAAACAATAATCTTTGTCAATTTTATTTTTCAGTCTTTATGATGGTCGATACTTGATCTATCTCTTACTGTTACATCCCCATGCAACGCCGGGCTCTACTGCTAGTCGTATTATAAAATACAAAGAGCGAATATACATCTTTTCTATTGTTAACGTTTATAAGATATTTAACTGTTTCTTGTTCAGCTGTTTATGGCTGTACGCGTTTACGCAACGAGTATAGCGTTAGTAACGATACTTTTATCATTCTCTTCTACTTTTTTAACTTATTTAACTAGACGATTGGATAAAGAGATAGAGGAAATGAGGTTAGTCCGTTGTAATTTGGACTCATAAAAAGGAACTCGAATGCTACACGCGGTACATGATAAAATCTTGTTTTACAAGTAAAAATTTAGGAATCGCACGATACGAGAGATCGCGCGTTACACGACTATATATCAGGGTTACCAGATTATGCGAGGTTAAAAATATATATTAATATATTATACTAGCCATTATCAGCGCTTTCATCGTTCAAGGGAAGTAGCTTTCATTTTCCTTTTGTATCCAAAATTGCAGTGCATGTTTTATTATAAACTAGATTAAAAGACGCTCTATCGGGCAGCATTTAAGTTAGTTTATAATAATAAATCCCAATATTTAGGGAGGAGTAGATGCGATAGAAAACAATAAACTACAGAAGAACTCCAAATTGATCGCTATATTTAAGTAGTGAATTAATGTTTAAGCTTACCTTCTAAAAGTTCAACGATAATCCTCCTGTCGCCATTTGTTATGGTCCGGTTCCTTGTAGCACGGTGATAGTCCAAGGTAGAACCAATAAAGAAGAACTCGAACACGTATATGGAATAACACAGATATATTACAAACAGGTATATGTAAAGAGAAGTAGAAAGTGTTAGTACGAAGAATCAGGATTAGTAGTAATTGTCTGAACACGACTCTTTTTCGGACTGCCTCTGACTCGACTGACTGACTGGCTCGCTCTGACTGACTGACAGACTTCTGATGGACCTCACTCTACACTTCAGACTGAACGGTATTTAGTCACCCCCCCCCACGAGGCATCATGTAGCACAAGGCCGGTTTAACGTGGGATCTCCGAGTCCGTGGGCTCGGGCAAAAATATGCCCTTTGAACCCGTATAAACGGGTTCAGTGTCGATTTACCTCCCCGAAAGAGACTCCGCTCTTCGGCGTAGCCTCGTTCGGGTTCCTCCCCGCCCGATTAGCCGATCAGCTGGTCGCCCGACTTCGGACTGAACTCCCTGCTTCCTCTTGAGGTGCAGTATTTATTACGTATGGAATATTCCATTATGTTATTATGGGTAAGGTCTCATAACACCACATAAAGATGATTTGATGTCCGTAGATCCTTATTTTCCGTACAAACAATTATTTTCCTTTCATGGGTGACAGAACAGAGGACAATTTATAAAATAAAATTAATATAGTATAAAGAGGCGAAAATAGAAATTAGAATTAATTATACATTCAACATTTTAAGAGTTAGAGAAACATAATAGCAAATTAAGTAAAGCTTTATTATGGAATCTATATGAATAAATGCAAAATTGGAGCTCAATTCGCCAACGAATTCTGAGATTAAAAATTCCCGTCTCTACTTTATAGGAATTTACATACGGTATTTACTCTGTCTCGACCACTAGGACGAGATGTGACACAAGGTCTATTTTTAGGTGGGGACCCGAGCGCGTACACCCGGGACAGGAACAAATATTCCCCTCAGACCCAGCAACCGTCGGTTGCGCTGGCCTCGGTGTGAGCACCGATCCCTCCCTCTTGTGCAATGGGAGGGCGCGGCCTCGGGCAACTGTTCCCCAGGGCTGGGCACCTCTTCAGTATTATTTTCTCAGTTGCCCCTCTGTTCTTTGAAGAGAAGCCTTTGAGCGCACTCTGTCCAAGGACGGAGACGCAACTGAGAGATGACAAGTAGATATGTACCTACTCAAAAAGAGCAATTTACAAACTGAAACCTCAATATCTGTATTATATATTATCTACTTCTAGGCAATATCACTCTTCAGGTTTAACTAATTTGCATATTGATTTTTGAAAAAAAATTATTTCATTAAATAACTGTCCTTCATTACTGGTGTTTTATTCGAGGATGTTTTGGTTTTCACATCAAAAATAGTCCTTTTTTAGGAATATCGTCTTATATAGTGCAGAAAAGTGTTTGAAATTTGCATTTAATTTCGCCTTCAACAAGTTGGTATCTATTTGTAAAACTTTTCTTAAATGTAACAAGCAAATTTATGAATGAAATATTCATTTAAAATTTTTATTTCAAAGATTTCCACTAGTGAATATATTTTACTTTGCGAAACCCGCTAGTACAAATATATTTGCTTCATGTAAAAGCAGCCTAAAATTAGGGGAAGCACTATTAATGAAAAAATAGCCAACTCTCTATACTATCATCTATGAACAACACTGCAATGTGCTGACCGTGTTTGGAAAATAAAAATTCTATAACTACAGATACGTACATAAAACAATCCATACATTCAGTTGAAAGTTAAAATAAAATCATCTTTGATAATGACAAAATGTATAGCTAAAAGCGCTCGGATATTCAGAAATTTCGTACAATTTCTACCACATTTTATGCTCAGAAAGGAAGACAAATGAACGCAAGAAATATTAAATAGAAACTTAACCTGAGTATCTTTTCACTATTTTTTGATATATTTTGAATCAAAGAGAGATTGCTTCACATATATACGATTATATATATGTATGTGTGTGTGTGCCTGTAAGTGTGAGTATGTGTACACACACACACACACACACACACACACACACACACACATATATATATATATATATATATATATATATATATATATATATATATATATATATATATACAGGATGTGCAGGTAGTAATCCGTTGGTATAATCCAAGTGAGTCCTATTAACACAAAATAGAATTTGAAATATTAAATATTAAATGTTAAAACTGACTCACAAAGATCGCTCTATGTGTATTTTTAATTAAACAGCAAATTTTTTCGTGCAATTGGAATTAAGATACCGTTAGTAATGACCATTTTCATCTGCGATTTTTAAAATTTTAAATTCGCAGGATTTTTTAAAAATGTGTATGGTGTCATCTTATAGAAGAGTACTGATTAGTTGGGGAAGGAAAATATATATATATATATATATATATATATATATATATATATATATATATATATATATATATATACAAACATTATGGGAGGAAGGGTTATAAAATGGATTTTTAGCAAGCGATCTATAAATATGTACATGCATACTTTTTTAATGTTTAAAAGGGAAAGTAAATTTCCATGAAGATATGAAAGTTTCTCGCGTCCATAAATATGTCAACAATTTATTTCCCGTTTTCATAGTAAAATGTGTTTAGAATGAACATTTAAACCGAAGAAAAAAATTGACGAATCGTTAGCATGTTATATACACGCCTGACCAATACGTTTTATGGCATTTGTAAAACAAAATGGCGTAATTCTAAAAAGGACATCTTGCAGGATATCGTGCGAAATCTCATTCATGTTCATGATTTGTGAGTCTTGAGCTGTAAACACAAATAACGTCAGAAATTCTTCTCGCGATAAACTGCGAGACCACAGAAGTAAGAATTGATTTATTTCAAAAGAGAAATTATATGAACTAATTTTAATCCATGAAAATTTTACGGTTTTCCTATTTGAAATTTCCAATGAATCTTAATTCTTAATTAATGATTAAATTAATTCTTAATTAACGACTGAATAAGCTCATGTCGAGTTCTACAGCAATAAATTATCCGAGGACACACCGTTGAATATCTGAGTTAAACAACCTTAATAAAACATTGCAATAAAAATCATGAACTTGAATGCCTGTCGTTATTTTAAGAAGTAAGGGGGTACAAATTAAAAGATTTCAAATTGACAATTTTTCGATTTCACTGGAACAGATTTTATACACATCTATCATTTTTCTGGGCTTTTTCAAACTGAAAGCAAATAGCGTCTCTCATATGTCTTGTTGCTTTCGGAATAGTCGTTATTTATGAGGCGTTAACAGGCGACTTTAAATAGTTCTATCTTTTTTTTTCCACTGAAACCAAGTTGCTTCTCTGACACATGTTTTGTCTTTCCACGCGACCAAAAACGGAATGAGCCATTATTTATGAGGTATTGGCAGACCGTAAGGGTCGTGAAAAATTAGGAGCTAACGAAGAGGGGAATAAGAACAATTATTATATGATATTTTTTACTTTTTGTTTTCATATTATAAGATCATTGCAAAAGTTAGTGCCCGATTTTAATTGTTACTATAAAATGATCTTTAAAGTGGTGTTTGTTTTCGTACCGATTTCTAGCGTCTTCGAAATTGAAAAATTGCATCGTTCAGTTGTGAGTCAAACTTTGTTGAATGTTGACGTTTTGTCCAAACATGAATGTCTGAAAGATGGAGAATGAAAAGTTGTATTTACGTTTCTAGGAATTTCGGAAAGTAGTAAGCGTCGGAATTGCAACAAAAACAAAACAAAACAAAAAAAGAACATTCAGAATGTTTATTGGAAGAGTGTGTCAGAATTTCTGTTGGACAAAAAGTGGCTCGGCAGATTTTTGTCAGGTTGATTTTAACCTAAACTATCAACCATGTTCCGGGCAACATTCCGACATCGATAAAAATGCTCTACTTGCAACCGTGGAGAATAAAGCGGAGATTTCGAAATGGTTGGTAACAGATTGAAAATCGATATCTCAACTGCCTGTTGCAAATAGAAGAAAATTCTGTTTAAAAAATAAGGCTGGTCTTACTAAATCGAAAAGATGTCATTTTCTGACACGACAATGAATTGCCGTGTGTTCATTTAAATGAAATCATCAATTTAAATGGCAAAAAGTGTAATTCTGTGTTGTCAGTTGCCAACGACCTCACAGCCATCTTCCAACAAAAATCACGACGTTTCTACGAGAATGGTAACAAGAAGCTTGTAGAATGATGGGAAAGCGTTGTTAAAAACAATGGCGACTATGTATTTGACTAAGTAACGTATATGAAATTTAGTTTTTAATTTTCTAATCGAGAACGAACTTTTCCAATGAACTAACATTATATTATTTCATATTGTTTCAAGCGCAAATTAATCATCTTATTTTGAAAACACAGTTCAAGACCTATGAAATCTCTATATATAAAAGACAGGATGCGTGTGTGTGTGTGTGTGTGTGTGTGTGTAACAAATGCACGGCCGCAATTTTCGACGGATTTGAACCAAAATTTACATGCACATGCTCCAAGTTAGCGGCAATACCAAGACCGACGTTGCATTTCCCAACTCCCATAGATAGTGGAAATAATCGATTTTTTCATGCTTCTACGGCAGTTTTCATGTAGTTTGCTGCCATTTTCTACTGGCCAGAGTGAAAGCCTATAGCTGGCTGCTACAAATAGGCAGGAAGATTCTCTTGGCCAGCGTCAGAGCCAACAGCTGACTGACACGAATGTTAACTAGCATGCTAGCATGCAAAAAAATCTATAGCTGCATTCGTCACAAGTAGGCAAATTTAAATCTGCATGTCACTTTAATCCAATTGGCTCATTCGCTTGCTTAAACTCAACGTTGAATGTGATTCCGTAGAACTGGGTTGGGTGTGAAAAAGTATTTTTTGTTAACATTCTTTTTCATTCGATTTTCCATTTACGAGTCCTTTTTTAAAGCTGATCGTTTTGTGTTCATTTTGTTTAGTTCTTTTTTTCGTAAGAGATTTAATGTTTAGTATAGAGCTTCGAAAAAATTCGCAGTGTGAGCATTAAAGCATGAAAAAAAAACTGTTTCTTTACAGGCATTTCAGAACATTACTGCAGTACTCATAGTTGATTTTCTTTTTTAATATAAATTGCTTCTAGTATTTGTAATCTAATTTTGTTGTTTTGTTGCTTAAAATCTGAAGATTGGTCTGGCAAATACGATTAAGCAGAAAACACTGTTGCTATGATATTTTAAAAAAAACTACATCATGGACAGGACATGTGAGTGAATAACGATGACGTTTGAGAGATAATGGAACCAAGTACATGGTTAGGGTTAGAATGCAGAGATAGTTGACATTTCTAATGCACATAATGAGGAAAGAGGACTTGGAAAATTTGATACACACTGGACACATTGAAGCTGATAGGGACAGACGAAAACAACGCACGAGCTAACTTGAGTAAGTCAATGGTGGATCAAGGTTTAGGAAGGAACACGGCACAGAAGAAGAAGAAGAAGAAGAAGAAGAAGAAGAAGAAGAAGAAGAAGAATGAGCTTGATTAAATAGATGGAGGAAATTTGCCTTAATGGGAACCGTCACTTGAACTGGCGCAGAGAAGCGTCTGGTTATCGAATTTCGAATTACTGTTAATAAATGTTCTCCGCTCTAACCACGAAACCACGAAACTTCGAAGTCATCATGACAGAAATACTGTCCAGTTAAATGAAAAATTCTGCAAATTGATTTATATATATATATATATATATATATATATATATATATATATATATATATATATATATATATGATAGAAATGTTTGAGATTTTAAAATTTCTCTTAATAATTGCTCGAGTCTAGATCAAAAATCTGCAACTTCTGGATTCATCAGCAGTGCGCATGTGTACATGTACCTAGAATAGAAGACGGACCACCAAGATACATTGCATGCATCATACTACTGCGCCAGCGGGCCTAGGCGTTGAAGAAAAAAACCAATTTTTGAAAACTCAATTCCGGTGGTGATAGTCATCCAAGCATACATAACCCTCAACCCTCAACCCTCTGGAACCTTTTTGGGACTCATCAGCATTGCGCATCCACTATTCAGTATCGAACCGGGTCATATATATATATATATATATATATATATATATATATATATATATATATATATATATATATATATAAAAAGATAAAAGAATCCTAAAACGTTATATTAAGTATAATATATATATATTGTTGGAACAAGTATAACCTCTCCCTTATATATATATATATATATATATATATATATATATATATATATATATATATATATATGGACTCTTGAAATAAGGGTTTAAGCACATTATTTCTTAGAATCGTTCAGATCGCCATCAAATATTATTCGATTATATTGTCGAAGCGTTGCGTAGAACAAACCATAATCTTCAGAAGAACTTAATACAAATAACTGGTGCATATATTTTGTGCTATAAATTCTCCAAACGACGCTCCTCGGGTTTTGAATTGAAAATTCTTCTTCTCCTAGACTGGTTGCCAACCAAGGAAAAATAATCAAATCATTCCTAGGGAGAAACGAATAGATGGATTCGTACCGATCTCAAAGTTATTTTCGCATAAATGAATGTCAGAAAATCTACTTGAATTCGAAATCTTGTTTCCGATTTTTCATTCCGAGCCGCTATTTATTACACCACCTGCACACCTATATATGTGTCTGTGTCTGTGCCTGTGTCAATATTGTGTGTGTCCGTGTGTGCGTGTGTCCGTGTGTGTATGTTTACGCAGTCAGTTGGTGTGGTTTTTTCAACTTCCCATCAAGCAGTATAAAATTCAATGTTTGACATTTTAAATCTGTCCATATTACTTTTTTGTTTCAATCTTCTAACTTGAGTGTCTTTTCCATTGGTCCATTTTCTTTTTTTTTTTATCAAATAAGGGCTGTCTATTTGTCTATATTGAACTGTCTATTTCGTGTGTTGGGGCTTTCGACCACGCTCTGAAAGCCAAACATGAAATGCTCAGAGTATATATATATATATATATATATATATATATATATATATATATATATATATATATATATATATATATATAAAAGCAGGTGCACATTTAGCGTAGAATTCATAAAATCTCTTGCACATTAGCGTATATATAACAAATTTTCATATATATATATATATATATATATATATATATATATATATATATATATATATATATATATATATATATATCATTTAGTCGTCAGAACTTCGAACATAATTCCGATGGGATTTTTCGCAGCACTCAGATTCACAAAGCGAAATGTTTCTACGGCTTATAAAGGAGGAATTGATTTATTTTCTACTTCTTTCTTTCTTTCTTTCGTTCTTTCAGTTTGTCTGTCTGTCTGTCTGTCTGTCTGTCTGTCTCTGACTCTAAGTCTGTCTGTCAAGTGCGGAATTCTCTTCTATTAATATACTTGACGAAAAAAACAAAAATCCTTTCAATGTTTTTTTTTGATGATTTTAAATTAAACGCCATGAGAAAACATGTTACCTTACTTCTTCACTTAGCTGCGTCCCTTAAAAACACGCGAGATCATGGCTCTCCACAACCTCTTATTATTTTACCTCTAAGCAATATATAAACCCGTAATTACCTTCTAAGTCTTCCAAACATTCACACAAGCACGTTGGGTAAGTAATACGCTGTTTCTATCTTCGCCTATTGTATTAAATATATTTGTAAATATAAAATCATTCAAGTTCCCTTTCCTCAGTCTGTGTCTACTAGAATGCTCTAACTTTCTTATTCTATGTATAAGCGTCGTTTTCGATTTTATTCTACTTAAAACTTTATTATTTATCACAGGCCCGTCTCTCTGCTATTCTCAGCAGCCTTCTGTGGAATCACACTTTCTTTATGCCATGACTGAGGGTATCATTCTAATGCCAACTACCATATGGAAGGTGTGATATCACAGAGCAATTTAGAGCACTCTTCTTAATTTTCCATGAAATTGGCCTTTTAATATTGTTTATCTTCAACGAATCATTGTCAATTATTATTCATTTTAACTGGTACGTCATTTTATCTCAGATGAATTATTGTTAATTATTATTCATTTTAACTAGTACATCATTTTACCTCAGATGAATCATTGTCAACTATTATTCATTTTAATTGGTATATCATTTTATCTCAAATGAATTATTGTCAATTATAATTCATTTTAACTTGCACGTCATTTTATCTCAGAAGAATTATTGTTTATTTTAATTCATTTTATCTCAGATGATTATTGTCAATTATTCATTTTAATCATTTTAACATGGTAACGTCATTTTATCTTTTATCTCAGATGATCAATTATTATTTATTTTAACTGGTACGTCATTTTAATAAATCATTGTCATTATTCATTTTAACTAGTACATCATTTTATCTCAGATGAATTATTGTCAATTATCATTCATTTTAACTTATTCATTTGTCTCAATGAATTATTGTCATCATTTTACCTCATTTTATCTCATGAATTATTGTCAACTTTCATTTTAATCGTATCATAAATGAATTATTGTCAATTATTCATTTTAATTTGTCAACTATTATTCATTTTAACTATCATTTTATTTCAAATGAATTATTGTCAATTATTATTTATTTTAACTTCATTTTTATTGGATAAATCATTGTCAACTATTTTATTTTAACTCATTTTATCTCATGAATTATTGTCAATTATCATTCATTTTAACTGGTTATTCATTTTAATCATTTAATCGGTACGTCATTTTATCATAAATGAATTATTGTCAATTGTTATGCATTTTAATTGGTACATCATTTTATCACCGATAAATCATTGTCAACTATTATTCATTTTAACTGGTACATTTGAATTATTGTCAATTATTATTTATTTTAACTGGTACGTCATTTTATCACCGATAAATCATTGTCAACTATTATTCATTTTAACTGGTACGTCATTTTATCTCAGATGAATTATTGTCAATTATTATTTATTTTAACTGGTACGTCATTTTATCACCGATAAATCATTGTCAACTATTATTCATTTTAACTGGTACGATGATTTTGTCATCTTTATTTTAACTTGTACGTCATTTTATCACCGATAAATCATTGTCAACTATTATTCATTTTAACTGGTAGATGAATTATTGTCAATTATCAAACTTATCATTCATTTTTATTGTCAATTATTATTCATTTTTGTCTCAGATGAATTATTGTCAATTATTATTCATTTTAATCTGGAACGTCATTTTATCATAAATGAATTATCCTCAAATTATTTATTTTAACTGAATTTTATCCTTCAATGTTTTTTTTTTGATGATTTTCAGATGAATTATTGTCAATTAATTAAACTGGTACGTCATTTTAGAAAAATCATTGTCAATTTATTCATTTTAACTGGTACGTCATTTTATCTCAGATGATACGTCATTTTATCTCAGATGTGGTATCATTTTATCAATTAAATCATTGTTATTATTTTTGACGTCATTTTTTCTTTCATAATTGGTTTTTTCTTTCACGGTTTTTCAACGTAATAATCGCATTCATTTGTCTGTTTATGAATCATTGTCAATTATGATTCGATTTTTGCTAGCATTTCCTTCAAATTATTTAACCTAAATTCTGCACCGTTTCATCTGAACTGTCAAATGGGTTATACAATTATTTTTTACCTTAAAAAAGTAAACAAAAAGGAATTTGTTTATTATGCAAAAATCTGATTAAAAGTTGGCTGAATATTGCTCTCACATTGTGATTTTCTGATGACCTATGACTCCCCGAATTTACGAATATAGCTGTAGTACTATTTTGGTTGTTAGGTCTCATCATTTTCCAGTTGCTAGATGTAATCGTAAGTTCTAAGCTAACAGTTTCTTCTATCGCACTTCTTGCATGTGGAACCCTCTTCCAGCTCCTTGCTTTCCACTTAACTTTGGTCTTCAAAACATTTAAATGTAATGCCAATCAATATCTTTTGTCTTCTTAATTCCTGTTCTCTTTTTAATAATGTTTATTTTCTTTTTCTTATATTTTTTCACATTCGGTAACTACTTGCGTCTTACCGGATTTATTAACTTATTTTGGGTGAAAAGTTTGTAAAAAATAATCCGAATAGGAACATCACAAAATAATGTTTCCATTATATTCCGTTTAAGAAATATTTGAACCATTCACTGTAGCTTTTCTGCGAGCTAAAGTTTGCATTTTATTTTAATTAGCACTCACTGTCACACAGGCTGACAGATATCACATAGCAGTTTAGTACTCTTTGCCTTGTTTCTAGCGATTTTTTTTCTATTTCTTAATACTTTGCTTAGCTTATGAAAGACATCTTTGGCTATCCCAATACGCCTTTGGATTTCAATATCACACTCAGCATCCTCTGCTAAAACCCTTCATAGATTTTTGAAATTTCCGCACTTGTTTGATTTTGGTATCTCCGATTTGTAAGTAATTCACATATTGGGCTCATCCTTTTGTTAACAACCATGACTTCTAACTTCTTGCAGTTGATGTTTAGTCCTTTCTTCTCGCTTTCTTTCACAACCTTCGATTGGAGTTGTTATAATTTTCTTTCTGTCTGCTCTCAGCATTTCAACACCAAGAACATATTTCTATTGTAATTGTGGTTCAAAGCAGAATAGTACATCGATTGCCGGTTCCTTCTTCCAGTTCAGACAGGGTTCTATAGCCTTGGGTGGCGAGCAGTCTAGGAGAAACTCTATGTATGTAGAACTTCTTCTCATTTTCTATCCGTATCCTGGTATTGTAGGTTCTTAATTATTCTAATAGCCTTTCTAAATATATCAAGTCAGCTTAGCATTTCCAATGGATATTTTTACCGTACTTTATTCATTTTCCAGAAGAAAATATTTATAAGAAAGATTTTATAAATTTCAACCGAAGTAAGCACTGATTGCTCGGTCAATGAATTTTTTTAATTGTTTTTTTTTTAAGTATTTCAACCATAGCAAGGCAGGAAGCCACTAGTACGCAAGGGGTTATAAAGGATTTTGAGCGAGAGCAGGTAGGAATTATAGAGGAAAGGATGAGGAGAAGGATAGTGGATAGATAAATGCAACTGGAGATGTCGATTGACATTACATTTGAATAGCTGGAGATTATAGCTATCAGGGAAACAGGAATAGGGAAGGGAGTTCCACAGGCGAGATGTGCGAGACATGAAGCTATTCGAGTAGAAGAGGCGACTACATTTAACAGTTTCAACAGTGAAAGGGTGAGAGCGGGATGCCAGCCTCGTAGGACGCTTGAATTCGCAAAGTCTTGGAACCAACGAAAACAGCTCATCGGAGCAATTACCATGAAAGTATTTGTAAAAAAGACAGAGAGGCGACGGCACGTCTGTGAGATAGCGACTGCAGGCCAGATGCCAGATCAGGGCATCTGGCCCTGAAGTTATATTGCATATCCGACTCTGGATCTTATCAAGAACCCTGAGGTAAACAGAAGGGGCTCCAGACCATATATGGCAGCAATTCTCCATGCAAGGGCGAATGGTTGATTTGTAGATTTGAAGGATCGATTCCGGGGAGAAAAATTTCCTGGCGCGGCACATTGACTCAATGCATTTGTTCCATCTCAGAATACCAAATGTTTCCTTATAAGGAAACGGCTAATATTACAATTATCATTACCGTTACGAGGCGATTTGATTGAATTTACAACTTTCAGGTATATTTTTTAACTAACGCTTTAATATAACAATTGGCCGAGTGTTTTGAGAGTTTGTTTTCAGACCAGGATACCCGGGTTCGAATCTCATCATTGTCGATATGTAAGGAAGGTAACTTCTTAGTGTTAAAGACTTGCACTTCAGTCGCAATCCCATCGTACGGCACTACACGAACACCATAACATGCGTTGATTCTAGCCTTGTGAATAAAATTAGGCAAACCTGTTAGGAAGCCATCTTATGTTCTACCAAAATGAAGTCTCAGGTTTTGATCCAACTGTTGTTGTTGAAACTGTTGATCACGTCAGATGATGCACTCACTCTCCCAGAAACTATAATTCAGTACAGTTTTAGTATAAACCAGAAGGAATGTCTATGTGTCTGGGCAGGCGTCTGCAACAGGGATTGACTAGTCACTCTAGTGGACAGACATACTCAGAAACGAATATTATTAAGTAAACATTCCAAGGGACAAATGATTTCATGTATTGAAATTTCGAGTTCAATCCCTGGCTTTGCTAGTGATAAAAATTTGTCTAAATTGGTTCCGTTGTTTGGTTGGTGAGATTGAAGTAATTAAAATATGATATATGTTATTCTGCTTTCACAATTGAATATATGGTAGATGATACTCAGCTTTTGTGCGTATAAATGTTTGTGAGGACATAATTACAAGAGGCGGTGATATATCTGTTTTACGTTTCAGTTTTGTTGAAGTTATATTTTGGAATACAATTTGATTTAAGAAATTGTCAGATATTATATTGATTAATGACATGAAAGAGTTCTTTCATGTTGGTTGTTTGGTTGATTTTGTTTAGTGGCATATCAATGTCTATGTTTTATTTAATACCGAAATTTAAATATTTTGAACACAATCATATAGCTTCAACTACACCCTTGTACAAATTAATTGAAAGAAAAACGAATAATTCCGTTATTATTTAATTTTTTCATATTTTTCCAGTGAAACAAGCCCCATGATGCATGTTAGTACTTCGTATGTCCATCGCACGAAATCCTTTCTTGAATATTGACCACAGACTCTCGATTTGTTTTAAATCAGGAGAATTTCCAGGAGAAGTCTATAGTACACTGATTTGCTCACTGGTAAGGCTTGCCAGTGTGTTCCTATAGCGTTATAATGTTTGTACAATTCCTTGGAGTAAGTCCATCGTAATCGATGACCGTAGGACAACTAATCGATAGTCGAGACAATAGTGTCTGGGTGTGATGAAAATCTGTTGCGATCACGGATGACGAAATATTTTCATCTTACCCCCGAAAATAGATTCATATTACTGCATTCCACTGCAAATGACCTAATCTGCATAAAAATTTGATTTCAGCCTGTCACACCAGTGGGTCTAAAACTGACCTTATAGTGACCGTATAGTGAAAGAAAGGAAACTAAAGCGGTTGTTTCAATTAATTTGCACAAGAGTGTAAATATATTTTAAATGCAACTGTATACTTTCAACTGCAGATAAAATTTATTGTTGTACATTTTGCGTTAATAGCCGTCAATGTTTGAAATGACGTAACAGCAATTCATGATACAGCATGATCATGTCCTCAAGCTAAGAGGATAAAGAAAAAAAATACGATGACTTGCAGTCAGTGGTACTGCGATCATATAAAACGTCTAATCAAAAATATCGGGACAGATGTCATAAGGACGGAGCTGAAGCATAGATTGACCTTGAACACTATAGCGAATTTTAAAATCGAAATCCTGAAATTTAAAATCCCGAAATGTTAGAATCCCGAAAAATAATCTTTGGAAGAAATTGTAAAAACGTTCTGGGTATGACGATAAACTAAATCCGACAGCAAGGCTTCCGATCAGGAGGTTTTGAGGTGCGTGGAACTACGCTTTAATTGCTGGTGTTCCCAGGTTCACCCTGACCCGGGGTGGTAGCACCTGTTAGGGTCCCAGCTATGAACAAATAGTTGACCCCAAAAGTGTGGTCAAAACATGAAATGGAAAAAAATAGGTTTTAGTACCAGCAATATATGTTTGTAAAAAATTATTAGCAGCAATACATTTTTGAAGGGAAAAAATATTGCCAGCAATATATTTTTGAAGAAAAATATATTTTTGAAGAAAATATATTACCAGCAATAGATTCTTGGAAAAAAAAAATCAGCAGTAATATATTTTTGAAAAAAATATTACCAGCAATAAAAATCTTGTCGGCATTAAATAACCCATTGAGGTTGATATGCCCTAAAATAAAACAAACCAAACCAAACCAAGAAATTGAAAAAAAATCGTAATACCTTTATTTCTAAACATTTAAAAATACCATTTAAACAATGTTTATATATTTAAAACATTCAAAATTCATTAAAAAAAAATAAAACAAGAATAATTCATAATGAAATATTACGAGCAAGAATTCCTAAGATAGTCTATAAAATCTGGTCGGTTTTCACGATCGTTAAGTATATTTTTAAGCCATTAACCAAAATAGAAGAAACTTTTTTTTTCACAAGTCTCTCCTCGTAGAATTCATTCACGTTCGTTTTCTACTTGATGCTGTTCTCTTTGAAACTCTCCAATAATACGATAATCACATAGATGAGTATTGCCTACTAAATTTTCTCATCGCCTATGCCATATTCTGGTTTTATATTTCTAATGAATTTTGAATGTTTCAAATGTATGAGCACAACTTAAACGCTATTTTGTAAATGTTTAAAAATAAAGGTATTCCGGTTTCTCCCAAAGACTATTTTTCGGGATTCTGATCGTTCAGTATTTTAAATTTCGGGATTCTGATCATTCGGAAGATTATAAATTCGAGATTTCAAATTTCGGGATTTTAAATTTCAGGATTTCAACATTCGGGATTTTAAGGTTTGGAATTATGATCGGCATCCCAATTTATGATGTTCTCGCTACCTTTCTGTGTTTATAGCATTGATTGGAAGAAAAGTGCTCAGAGTGTGGTCATCTCACCACACCATAGAGATTTCCAAGAACAACATTCCCTAGGGTCCGTCAACCGCCATTTCCCCCCAGATCTCGTCGTTTGCGAATTTTTCTTTGCAAAAATCAAATCCCTTTTGGAAGAAACAGGATTTCAAAAAGTCAAAGTAGTCTAAGAGAAGATGCAAGACAGTTGCTTGCTATCCGCCCAAAAAAGGAATTCCAATAATCTTTCCATCAATGGAAAAATTGTGCAGTTTCAGAAGGGAATTACTTCGAAGGAGATTAAATGCCGAATTGATATATGTTGTAGTTTTTTTTTTTTATAGAACAAGTCTTGATATTTTTTTATAAGACAGTACTAAACTGAACTTGGTAAATATAAGACAAAATAAATCTCCTCTGTTGCTGATGTTCGTGATATTAGTCAAAGTGAGATTTAAAAAACGTGGTATATCGAAATCAAGTCCTTCTCTCTTCATGAATGTTTAATGAAGCAGAAATTTCTTATATTGTATTAAATTTATATTTTATCAAAGAGCCTTCATACGGTTACAAAATGAATTGAGTAACTCTACAAAAACAGAAAGGAGCTTGAGACACAGACGAGACTTCTCTCCAGATTTATTTAACCTCTAAAGCGACGCTATCCTAAAGGACTTGGAGACCCTACCAGGATTTATTACCGTTGTGCGTAATCTTAATATGAAATACGCAGATGACACTGTGTTGATGGCCGACTCGGAATGGAAAAAAAACAGGATCTCCTGGACAGGCTGGTAGAAGAAAGCAAGAAAAAAGGACTAACTATCAACTGAAAGAAGACAGCTATAAAAAGATTCCAGATGCGAGTTACGAATTGTAGATATAAACATCAATCAAGTGCAGATATTTGAATATCTGGGAAGCGTTTTATCAGAGGATGGAAAATATGACACTGAAATATGAACATATATTAGACTTAAGAAAAAGTCATTCTAAATGCTAATCTTTTTATGTGCCGTGTCCCTTCAGGACGTAGACGATCATGGCTCTCCACTTCCTACTCTCCCTTCTAGCTCTCAATAAGTTTTGTCTCTTTGCTACTTCCCCCAGGCCATATTCTGTCATCCACTTGCTTAAGCCCGCTAGGTACGTCACGCGTTGTTTTCGCTTGTCCCTCTTTCCCGCAATTAAACTTGTGAGTATCAGATTCTCCAAGCTCTTTTTTCTCACTACGTGTCCCAGAAATTTCAGCTGCTGCTTCCTGATAAGCTTCCTCCTTGTTTGCATATTCTCTAAAACCTCATCGCTGCTCACACGCTCGGTCTATGATATCCTTATCATCCTTCTGTAGAACCATACCTCCATTGCCTCGAGTCTCTTCTTCGTCTTTGAGGAGACCGTCCAAAATTCGCACCCGTAAAGGAGGGCAGATGTCACGTAGCAGCTCAGTACTCTTTACTTTGTTACCAAAGAAATCCTCCTGTTTCGTAATACTCTGCCTAGAATGCGTCTTTGGCCATCGCAAGATGTCTTCGGATCTGAACCTCACATTTACCGTTCTTTGTCAGAACACTTCCGAGATATTTAAATTTCCTCGCCTGCTTGATTTTAGAGTCCAGCTGTAAATCTCATTTAAGGCTCATCCTTTTACTGATGACCATGCATTCTGTCTTCTTGCAGTTTATGCTTAGTCCCTTCTTCTCGTTCTCCTTCGCTACCTTCTGTAGAAGGTTTTGTAGTTTCTTTTCCGTATTTGCTATCAGCATAGTGTCATCTGCGTATCCTATGCTGTTAAGACTGTGTCCGCCAATAATGAATTCCGGTAGATTTTCCAATTCTCTCAAAATCGCCTCGCTCTATAGGTTGAATAAGTCCGGTGAGAAGAAACATCCTTGCCGTACGACTCTTTCTATTTTTGTATATATGCTGAAGTCATTCTCTATGCTCAATCATAGTCCTGAAAAACAGAAAAATATTGTTAGAAACAAAGAATATATTGCCAGGCTTCTATGTGATATCTATACGCTTATAAGGCAGTGAATGCTAGACAATCTCCTAACAGATGTGTATAAAATTGGAAGTAGTAGAAATTCGGTTCTGTTGAAGTTTCATGAAAATTCTCTGGACGGAATGAGTAAAAAAAAAAGACGTCTTAAAGAAAATGGCAACATGAAGACCACTTATACTCAAAAAAAGACAGCTGAAATTCCTGGGACATAAAAAAGAGAACTTGGAAAACGTAAGCCTCACTCGGTATAATGATAGGGGAAGGCAGAAAACCACTTACCTGACGAGCAAATGGATAGCAATAGAATTGAACTGTTAAAATTCACACGATATAGGAAGTTGTGGAGAGCAGTGATCGTCTGTTTCCTGAAGGGAGGCGTTCCGTAAAAGAAGAAACTAAAGGCAGTCAATAGGCGTACGGAATTAACGGAATTAGTGATGATTAAATAGGGAAATATAATCAAGATAAAGGATTAACGATTGGATTAAGGATAAAGGTTCGAATTATCGAATGAAGAGGGCAATTTGGAAAGGGAAAATCAAATTAGTCTCCTAGAGATGGGAGGAATAATGTTCAAGGTCAGGTGCGCAGGTAGAAACGAAAGGATCGATTATCGAAAAACACAAGCATCCAATAATAGTGAGATGAGGAATGGGTAATCAAAGGAAATGAGGTTATATTTATCAAGTTAACTGAAGTCTGGCTTAAGGCTAATAAAAAAAGAGCGATACACAGTCTAATTTCGGATAAGTATGGAATTATAAAATATAATTAAAAGAAGAAAAAGGTATGAGCAATTATCAAAACAGACGAGGGAAATTTAATTTAAAAATATATATAAATCACTGCAAGAGAAGATGAACCGTTAGCGTAGCGTTTTCGAAAGTGAAATAGACGAACTGAGTTCGAATTTTAACAGAGTTCGATTCGTTCACTTTTGAATAAGTATTTTTTGAAATGACTTGAATATATCACATCTGGTGCTAAAAATGGGTTAAAGTTTATTGATGACTTCACCCTATTGCTCTAGGTGGAAATAAAAGGAAATGAAGTGTTATTTATTATGTTAGGTTCAAGGCTAAGAAAAAAGTGCGATAGCAATTTAGGATAAATATGGAATTACATATAAGTTTAAAAGAAAAAAGAATGAAAAATAACAAGAACTGCAGAGAAAAATGTTTAAAAATTTAATTAAATTTTAATTTTAAAAAATACAAAAATTACAATGAAAATGAGGCTGAAAGGTTTAAGGTTCGATAAGTGAACTCGATGCACAGAGTTCGATTTCCGCTTGGATTCGATAAGTTCGCTTTCATAAAAATACTCTTTGGAAAGATATGAATATATTTTTTTCTCTCACTAGCTACGGGTTAAAAAGCAGAGTTCCCAACCTTTTTTAGTTCATGGCTCACTTTAAACCTAGAAATGATTATAGTGTTAAAAAAAATGCTTCTATTTTACATAGAATATATCCAAATATAAATTTTTTGTGGCGCACCTGAAATTTGCCACGGTCCATTTGGGTCAGGGGGGCATAGGTTAGAAAATCCAGAAATAAATGCCCAATAGTCAAAAAGTCTATCCAATAAAGGCACGAGAGCCACTCGTGGTAGAGTCCTACTGAGCCTGCTGGTTGTAAAGGACAGATTAAAAAGGTGACCCTGTAGTTGAAGAGAACACGATTGTAATTTTCAGGGAAGCATCCCTTTGGGAGTTTGTCCCACAAACTACGTTACAGAGAAGAAGTTACTTGATGAGATCTTATTACTTATTGGACTCCTTGAATCTAGGAGACCTATAGTCGTGTACCTCATTAATCACGGACTCCTTAAAACACGGACCTCCATAGTCATATACCTCTTTAGTTAAGGACTCTTTGAATCACGGACACCTATAGTCATGTACACCATTAGTCCCGGATTCCTTGAATCACGGACACTTACAGTCATGTACTTCTTGAATCACAGATAGCTATAGTCATGTAATCCATTAGTCATGGACTCCTTGAATCACGGACACTTATAGTCATGTACTCCTTTAGTCACAGACTCCTTGAATCACGGTTACCTATTGTCATGTCATATACCTATAGTCATGTAGCTATGGACCCTTATAGACATGTACCCCTTTAGTCACGGACACCTCTATTCATGTATCCCTTTAGTCAGGGACTTCTTGAATAGTGGACCCCTATAGACCCCTTTAGATACGGACTCTTTAAATCACGGACACTTATATCATGGACTCTTTCACAGACTCCTTGAATCACGTTACCTATTGTCATGTCATATACCTATAGTCAAGTAGCTATATATAGACATGTACCCCTTTTCACGGACACCTCTATTCATGTATCCCTTTAGTCAGGACTTCTTGAATGACCCCTATCAATACGGACCTTTAAATCACGTCCTAAGATATATATAACACTTTTCTCAAGAACTCCATGAATCAAGGACCACTCTAAGTACTAGCGATTCCTAAGCAGATAGACACATAAGCAGATACTCACCGTCTGATTAGTTTTGTTCACAACACGTCATGTCATATTTGTGTATTTAAGCATAAAATTATCTTTTAGGCATGTCAGATTAAATAAATTACAAAATTATGTCTGCTTATTTTTAGCATAATCCTATAATATTCATGAATATTTTTTTTTCCGTGTAACACAGTCAAATGAGGCACTGTAAGAGTGAAAATCACTTTTAATTCATAAATACTTTCCATTTCTTGCTGTACTTGGGAAATATGAGCGACTTTCAATGTATTACAAATAAATAACGTGTCATTATCTGATTGGTCAATTTAAAAATAATTAAAATTGTGCACATTTCTTTTCACTCTGTGTATACAAGTTTTGATTTAAAAAGTATTGAGATTTGCTATGGTAACGGAGCTAGCGTCCACTATAATAACAGTCCTAAAGCGAATCTTCTTCATACGTTGATCTTTAAATCTGTTGTGCATACATATTAAGTTATAATGTTCTCGCCTACTTACTTAGGAAATGAAGTGCTTGGAAGGAAAGTGTGTCGAGTTTGGCCTTCTCAGCACGCCACAGAGGTTCTATTGGCAGTAGGTTTTGGAAAAATACAACATTTCTTAGGCCCGACAATCCTTATATTTTCTTTGCAATTTTTTCCTCTTCAAAAATCAAATCCCACTTGAACGGAACAAGATTTCGAGACATCGAGGAAATCCAAGAAAATGTGAGAGGACAGATGGTCGCTATCATTCCGAAAACAGTTCCAGAAATATTTCTATCAATAGAAACAAAACTAGATATTGTGTGCAGCCATATTGTGTGCAGCTATAGAAAGAAAAACACAAATCAATTCTTTTTCTTCAAAAGGAAATGAAATGGCGAATTGATTTGTGTTTTTCTTTTTATAGCTCCAGTACCGATACGTTTTGACCAGAGCTCTCTCTCTCTCTCTCTCTCTATATATATATATATATATATATATATATATATATATATATATATATATATATTATAAATTAACTAAAATATGTTTTTTTTACACACAGTAATAACCAGGTTTCAAAAATGGAAACTAAAAACTTTAAATTTAATTATATAATTAAATTAAAACATTAGTTCCATTTCATCTTCAAGCGAATATTGAATAACTTATTTTTAAATTTAATGTTTTAAATCCACATATAAATTCTTAATTTACGGTTTCCCAGGATACAGAGAAATCCAATCATTCAGACAGGGGCTGTAATGTCTTCATTTTTATTAACTATTTATGTATCAATTATGAGTTACGTTCGAAAAGAGGTCAAGTTTAGGGAGGGTAGGAGTTTATTATTTAACGAATTCTGATATCCGTTAAATGCATGTCGTCAGGACAACAACAAAAAATACACATTTTGTTTATAGATACATTACTCAAATTTTTTTCAAAAAAATGTATTTCGTTTTTATATATCAGGTCATACAATAAGTTTTGTCCGAATTTTGAATAAAGAAAACAAATGTCCAAATGTTACATTTAATTACAGATTCAATCAACAATGTATTTTCCCTGATTATCTATGACTTCCTTCCATCTATTTACAAGCTTACTAATTCCATTACTGTAAAATTCTTTTGGCTTTGATTCGAAGAACTCACAAATGTCAGTTTTAACCTCTTCCTGTGTTACAAAATCTGTTTCTTCCAAATGATTCTGTAAGCTACGAGACAAATAGTAGTCTGAAAGAGCAAGATCGGGAGAATAAGGTGGATGAGGAATTTTCTCCCAACCAAGTTCTTCGATCTTTTGCGACGTGATTCTTGCTGTGTGGGGCCGCGCATTGTCCTGATGAAACATTACCCCTTTTCGATTCACTAGAGCAGGTTTTTTTTCCTCAAAGCTTGGTTCAAACGCTCTAATTGCTGACAGTATATTTGAGCATTAATTGTTGCATTAGGTGGTAAGAATTCAAAGTGGATTATTCCTTGGCGAACCCACCAGATTGAAAGAAGAACCTTTTGCCCATGAAGTTCCCTTCTCGGCTGTGGCTGGGGTCCTTCCCCTTTACCAAGCCACTGTCTACGACGCTTAACATTTCAATGAAAGATCCATTTTTCGTCGCCAGTCGCACCCATTTTCCAAGTTTAGTAACTTTTCCAAGTTGTTGAAGATGACGATGAACAGTTGTATGGTTTGAACCACTGCCAATTCCTCAACTGATAAAGCAGGATTTTCTTCAAGGGCTGCTTCAAGATGCTTTTCATCAAACTCAACTGGACGTCCGGTTTGATCTTCATCTTTGTTGTGGATTCCGGGATGAAATCCGGTCTCAAATGAATGACAAACGCAGGAATGAAATATAGCAAATAAATGTATTGACGTAATAATACAATTGGTAATACAGTTAGTAGATCCAGAAATGCGGTTAGTAGCAATAATAATATATATATAGTCTGGGAAATCCAGTATCGAAGTAGAACTTCCTTCTGAGTCTACGTGCTCGCAACTGTGACTCCTACAAAGCGGATACCTCACTCTCTTACTCTTTCACTGTATCACTGTCACTTCCACTCCGTATCCTACCCGGGTATTCACTGGCAGCAGAACAAGTACACACTGGGTGAGTCCACTTGTATACAAAGGGGTGGACGCCTTAACAATCTTCAAGGATGAAATCTCCACCTCTGAATTTTCCGAACCATCTTCTGCAAGTTCTTTCATTCACACATTCCTCTCCACAAACTGAGTGAATGTTTCTAGCTGCTTCCTTTCTTGAACACATAAAGCATTATCTACCTCAAATGATTCTTAGGTACTTCCATGTTAGCAGGGTTTTAATCAAACAAAATTTAATTTTAATGTTTTCTGAAATAAAATTTGATCAGTTTAAATGCATCTATGTTGTGTCGGAAACCTACCACCCCTCTTGAAGATAAACTTGTCTGTGAACAAAGACTTTAAACTTTAAACAGTGGCATGTCAGTTGACATGGGGAGAGACAGATAGACCGAGAAGTTCTTAGCTGCGCTAGTTATTGACTACTCAGGCGATTTCTGTACTTTTTTTACCAACCTATTAAAACCCTTTTTTATTGTTACGTGTTATTTGGCGTTTGTCTCTACTAAACCCAAAGCAACATCATAACAATCTAAACATAAAAATATTGTCAGCTCCAGTAGACATTATAAAATACTCTTTAAATTTCGTTCATTTTAATAAAAAGTTAAAATTCGGACAGAAATTATGGGATGAACTGATATATATATATATATATATATATATATATATATATATATATATATATATATATATATATAGGAGGACAGTAGATAGGGATTGATATTGCATTTAAATCTACCCAACACAAGTACAAAAAAAAATATTTCTGTAGAAAAATAAATGCATTTTTCTTAGCATTAAACTTTTTGATGTACCTACTTATCTGCCATGGACATAAATGCATTTAAAAGGATTTGAATATTTGTATTAGAAAATAAATCCTTGATTTTTAAAAAAAATGAAACTACGTATTTATTTATTGAATTACTTATCCGTTATTCAATAAAGGTAACTTTATAGATACGAATTTTTTTTAATGTTTTCCATATTTAATTCGATATAAAATAAAATCTAAACCACTTCCCGTACATGTATTAACACATATCCGTGTCATATGCACGAGAGATTAATAAATTTTCATCTGTATGCGAAAGAGATTTTGTTGAGGGTATGTATTACGCATCCGTGTGTATGTGTGTGTGAACATGATTGTGTGTTTAATTCTGAAACCTCTACAATTTTTATGTCGTCAGGCTAGACACGAAATCCTGCTACCACTTCAGAAAAACATTCCCGCCATTCATTTGGCTTCTACTTAATGCGTTCGCCTATTTCAAAAGGTATTCAAGTAATATTAATGTTCAAAAATGAACATCTGTGAAACTAATTATTTTTAAAATTAGAAAACCTATTTGCCTCGTAGATCGTAATGAAAATTAAAGCATGTTGAATGGTAATGAATAAGCATGAAACATATGGACATTTTTTTCACAAAAAGAATACATAGTTTGGCAAATAAGCACTTATGCTATGAGTTCGTTTTACAAGTGATATATCCAAAATGGCGTCTTGCATATAGAATTTTAGTTCTTATCTAAATAGTATATTTATTTGGCAAAGGTTGTTCAGAGAAAAGTTTTCCTCTTCGAAAGTAAATGGAACAACTCAAAAAAACACAGAAAACCACTTGACTTGAACTTAAATCCTTTGAAACACAAGCTCAACATTGGGACGAACAACTTCCAAGCTAGCAGAAGAGAAAAGGGAGAAGTCAAAGGACAAGAGAGAAAAACTCCAAAAAATCGACCTCGCCACCCAGCAGCATTACAATGCAGCCAATGCTATCGGCTCATCGATCATAAAATTTGACAACTTGGTCACCAACGCTATCATAATAAAGGAAGCGATTACCAAAGAAATTAAATTTTTGCGACGAGATAACGCAGCCGATGTGGACGAACACCACATAGAAGGCTTAAAATTTTGGTTTAATGGCGTATACGATTATTTTCATAAACAATATTGGTTTGAACGAAAGTCAAAAAGGTAGCTGCCCTGTCGGCAGGTGCTTCAGAATACGCCGACTGCACAGCTGCAGATGGGTAAGACATCGTCCCCGCCCAATGAGACGTCTTGGGTATGATGATAAACTACATCCGTGTCCTGCGTATGACAATAAACTACATCCGACAGCAAAGCCTCTGATCAGGAGGTTTTGAGGAGTATGGAATCACCTCTTAATTGCTGGTGTTACCAGGCCCACCATGACCCGGGGTGGTAGCACCGTTAGGGGTCCCAGCTATGGGAAAATAGTTGACCACCCCACAAATGGAATCACCTCTTAATTGACCCGAGGTGGTAGCACCTTCCCAGCTAGGCCCCCACCATGACCCGACCCAGGGTGGTAGCACCTTAGTCCCAGCTATGGGTCCCACCCACAAATGGAATCACCTCTTAATTGGGTGTTCCCCAAAACCCGGAGGTGGTAGCACCCCACCCAGCTATGGGAAAATCACCTCTTAATTGCTGGCGTTCCCCACCTCTTAATTGCTGGCGTTCCCAGGCCCACCATGACCCGGGGTGGTAGCACCTGTTAGGGGTCCCAGCTATGGGAAAATAGTTGACCCCCCACCCCACAAATGGAATCACCTCTTAATTGCTGGTGTTCCCAGGCCCACCATGACCCGGGGTGGTAGCACCTGTTAGGGGTCCCAGCTGTGAGCAAATAGGTAACCCCCAAAATGGGGTTAAATCATTATGAAAGTTTAAAAATAGGTTTTAATACCAGCAATAAAATTCTAGAAAAAATATTACCAGCAATAATTTTTTGAAAAAACAAAAATATTTTGAGCAATAAAAATTTTGTCGGCATTAAATAACCGAGTGAGATTGATATACCGTAAATCAAAACAAACCAAACCAAATCATCAAATAAGTAGTCAAATAAGTAGGCATAGTTTTTACATAACTCCAAAAGGGAGATAAAGGTTTGCTTTATACAAGTTTTAACAATGGTAGACATGAGATTCAAATAGGCAGAGAAAGATTTGGTTAACACATGAATAATTGATCAACCGGTTTTATTCTCGTGCTAATTAGACATGGGTGAACTCTTGGATCCTCGTGTAAATATGTCTGTATGTCTACATTGTTTTATTTTTTTGTTCTTTCAAAAATGTATTGCCGGTAATATTTTTTGCCAAAATATTATTTATTGCTGGTATTAAAATATTTTACGCTTTCATAATGTTTTGACTCCAGTTTGGTGGGGGTAACTATTTGTCCATTGCTATGACCCTATCAGGTGCTACCACCCCGTGTCATGGTGGACCTGGGAACACCAGCAAACCAGTTTTTTCACGCTCCTCAAAACCTGATCAGAGGCCTTGCTGCCGGATGTTATTTATCGTCATACCCAGGATACGGATATAGTTTATCGACATATCCAGAACGTCTCATAGGGTGGGGTGTCTATTTGGTTAAGACATGAATAAAAAAAGGTAGACATCGATTTGGTTTACACGACGGTCCAAAAGTGAGCCCATGTTTTGTAACGCGAAAATAATAATGTTGGCCAATTATTACGGTTGCCTTTCCTTATTACTGTCTTGCATATATTGTTTGCTTAGTATTATTTTTGCCCTGTTCTTTTCTTTCTCTTGCTTTCATTTTTTGGAAATATTTTCAGTTCTTTTTTGTTGGGCATTTCTGCCGATAACTTTTAACCATGGTCATTTACTCTACGATTTATCTTTCCATAATTTTTGAAATTCGCAAAGAATTTAGTTATTACTTCTTAGCCAGTTAACGTAATATTATTATTCCAAACATCATGTTCAGAAATGTTCAATTACCATAACGTGCTTCCCCAATCCACTTACGTAGGGTTCGACGTAACATCATTGGGCGTATATGTACTTAATGGAATGTAACAAAATCGACTGGAATTCGAACACGGTTCTCCGATTATTCATTCATAGGCGTTATTCCTTACGGTATATGAACATTGCACATCCAAGCTGATATCACTTCCTGTTTATGAGCGGTCACCCAAGAAGATATATATATATATATATATATATATATATATATATATATATATATATATATATATATATATATATCTATCTATCTATCTATATATATATATATATATATATATATATATATATATATATATATATATATATATAATTATTTATTTTAAAAATTATAACGTAAATGTTATAAAATCACTACAAAAATAGCCATTTTGTTTCAACACCTTCGGTGTCTTATCAAATGATGATGTTGAATGTAAAATAATAATTTGATAAGACGCTGGAGGTGTTGAAACAAAATGGCTATTTGTGTAGTGATTTTATAACATATTTATGTTATAATTTTTTTAAATAAATAATTATATCTGCTCTACCCTGTATTAAGCACTCTTTTAAGAATAGTAATTGTTGGTTATTGGAATTCATTCCGTATGGAACAAGTATATACTTGTATATATATATATATATATATATATATACAGAGAGAGAGAGAGATAATGAAAAGACTGAGATAGATAGATAGATAGATAGATAGATAGATAGATAGATAGATTGATAGATAGATAGATAGATAGATAGATAGATAGATAGATAGATAAGGAACAGCCGGAGATAGATAGATAGATAGATAGATAGATAGATAGATAGATAGATAGATAGATAGATAGATAATGATGAACATACCGAGATAGATAGATAGATAGATAGATAGATAGATAGATAGATAGATAGATAGATAGATATTTTTTATCACATAACTGTGACAGCAGAAAGAGAAGTGTTTGCTTCGAAGTCCGAGTACATCATTAAATAGCGACTATAAAAAATTCAGCTGAAATTGAAAAAAACACAAGCGGTGTAATATGATAGTTTGTGTAAATGAAACTTGTAATTTTCAGTTACACAATTTTCAGATGATGACCTGCAGGCGCTTGTAATACGTCCAGAGGAGACAAAGTCCACGCTCAATCAGAGTGATTTATATTTTCGCAAAACACACACACACACACACACACACACACACACAATAAAATAAATGCCGATAACTAATTCATCATTTCACTGGACCAACCTTAATTGTTTTATGACACTTCGCGCAGAACTCTTCATTCACGGTGAAAGAAATACGGATTACTAACACAAAAACAGAGAATGTCTCATATCGAGAATATTTAACATAGAACATAAGGAAAAATTAATTATTTTTTAATAATATGTGGAAATCTCCACTTTTACATGAAGACACACACAGACCAGAAACTCACACACAAATTACAAACAAACACACATTTTTTTCTAAATAAATGCCACATAACAACCAAAAACGTTTCGCTGCACCTCTCTTCTCTTTGTTTTACATACTTTTCTCTCGTTGGAACCACTAGAACTCTTTCTTTTATATATATATATATATATATATATATATATATATATATATATATATAAAATATATATAATGTGTACTAAATCGATATATATATATATGTCACATATATGAAATGGACAAGACAAAAATTATTTAAGACATTTTTTTAATATTTTCTTTTTATAGATACAAATGGAAACTAAATGCTTGTTTATAATGAACAGAAACAACATTCACCGGCAGAATGTCCAAAAACTCGTAGTAAAATTCGTCCTCCGAAAAATCGAACCTGTATCCTATACTTTTTTATAAACAAATTTACTTAAATATTTGTATCTATAAATAAAAAACGTTTGCGGCATAAAATATCTTAAAATTTTAATTTTGTTCATTTCATAATGTGACGTTTGTCTACATTTGGATACGCATCGAGCAGATATGAATGTACGAGAAAAATCATTAAAAAATTGTTTTTTAAAACAGTAAAATTGATTTTGCTATAAAATTCATATCCATATAATCGGTAAAACGTCAAATATGACTGTTCCGTATATATACAGTTTCAATTCCTGTCGGAAGACATATATCTTCTATGAAAATTTCTCGGACATTCAGGCCGGTTATTTTCATTAATACTGTTTATTATAAATGTCGTTAATAATGTTTATTATAAACAGTGCATTTACTTAGATATTGTATCTATAAAGAGAACGTATAAATATTTTTAAAAAGTATCTTAAAATGTATATATAAGCGATAGAATTTGGGAAATTTGAATAAGCATTATAGTAATTCAGCGAAAAGAATCTTCAACAGAATGCAGTGGACCATTTGGGACTCATCAGAGAAATGGAACCCGGACCGTTACCAAAATATTCGTCCTACAACTGGAAACGAACCTCACTCCGAAGAAGTAACTGTTTAGACTCGATATAGTGCCGCTAATCACAAATTCTGTGTTGATAAATCCAAAATTCAACGTATCTATTGATCGACCAGAGTGATAGATAAAATAGATCTTAAATAGATAGATAGATAGATAGATTTGTTCAAGACTTCGATAATAGATAGATAGATAGATAGATTTAGATGAATACATTAGATAGATACGGGAAAAGAGCGATAGATAGATAGATAGATAGATCGATAGATAGATAATCATTAAAATTGTAAGACTTAAAACATAGATAATAGATTGATTTTAGATAGATGAATGGGGAAAAGACATCCATGATAGATAGATAGATAGATAGATAGATAGATAGATAGATAGATAGATAGATGATGTTCCGTACTGCGATAGATAGATAGATGTTTCAGATAGATAGATAGATGAATGGATAGGGAAATATCTTCTATGAAAATAGATGGATAGTAGATAGATGATTCAGGCCGGATATTTTCATTAAAACTGTTTATAGATAAATGATCGATAAATAATGTTTAGATAGATAGATAATGGGGAAAAGACTGCATTTAGATAGATATTGTATCTATAAATGAGAAATAGATATAAATATTTTTAAAAAGACTGCTTAAAATGTATATAGATGGATAGATGGATGGGGAAAAGACTTTGAATAATAGATGGATATAGATAATTCATGGAAAAGAATCTTCATGGACAGATGGGGAAAAGACTGGATAGATTGGATCATCATGGATAGATGGATGGTATCCACTACATGATAATGGAACCCGGATGGATGATACCATACATGGATAAGCGTGGATGGATGGATGGATGGATGGGGAAGGTCTGGATGGATGGATGGATGGATGGATACTGTTTAGACTCGATATAGATGATAGATAATCACAAATAGATGTGTTGATACTGGATGTCCAAGATGGATTCACTGCGATAGATATCTATTGATCGACCATGATGGATGATAGATAGATGGGGAAAGATAGATAGATAGATAGATAGATAGATAGATAGATAGATAGAAAAGACTGCGATAGATAGATAGATAGATGGATAGATAGATAGATAGATAGATAGATGGGGAAAAGACTGCGATAGATAGATATAGATAGATAGATGGATAGATAGATAGATAGATAGATAGATAGGGAAAGACTTTAGATAGATAGATAGATAGATAAAAAGATGGATAGATAGATAGATAGATAGATAGATAGATAGATAGATAGAAAGACTGCGATAGATGGATGGATAGATAGATAGATAGATGGATGGATAGATGGATGGAGGGGGGAAGACTGCGATAGATAGATATGGATAGATAGATAGATAGATAGATAGATGATAGATAGATAGATAGATAGATAGGATGGATAGATGGATGATAGATAGATGATAGATAGATAGGATAAGATAGATAGATAGATAGATAGATAGATATGGATAGATAGATAGATAGATAGATGGATAGGAAAGACTGCGATAGATAGATAGATATAGATAGATAGATAGATAGATAGATAGATAGATAGATAGATAGATAGATAGATAGATAGATAGATAGATAGATAGATAATCATAAAGATTGATAGACCGAGATATATTTTGGGATGCATAGATTCGAATAACACAAGTAAATAAAGAACTCACATAATGAAAATCGACTCAGGAAAGCAAGGACCGTTCCAATATCAGGAAAGAACGCAATTGGAAAGTGCTGAAAAGTCAGAAAACACTTAAAGAAAATGAATAAAAAAACATTTGAAGTTTTTTTTTTTTTTTTTCATTCTTATCTTGATCGCTTCTATTATCATTATTCCGAATGTCACAGAGTTAAACCGTGATAAATGATTTCGTTTCGGCCTGTGTCAACTGAAGTTGTTCCTACTGGCAAGATTTATGATCAAAACTATTTTCCAAGTCGGTCAACAGTGTTTTAGACAGTTCTATTCGCCAACTGTATATTCACTCATCATGCATGTCCTTCCGTCAATTAGATGCCATTTTTTTGTTGTTGTTTTATTTCAAACTGAATTTTTTATTCAGTTTTTTTTTCTCTTGTTGTGGTCCATTTCTGTTACATTTTCAACAGAGAAAAAAATATTTGATTTCTTTTTTTATCTCCTTCAACCGACCTCGCTTATCTCAGTTAACCATCCTTTCCCAAATGAAGTTATTTTTTGTTTCGTATCTTCGCATTGTTATCATTTGATTTCTAAATCTTTCCAGGATTCTTTATCAACAACACGCGACCTGACCGTGAAATAGAATTAATGAGCTATTTGTCTGACCAATTCAATCTAAGCGTTTTGTTTTTATTCTTTCGGATCTGCCCGTAGTTTTACGTCCAGTTCATATAAAAAAAAAAGAATTCTAGTTAATTCTAGAATAGTTTTCATCAATTTCAATATTAAGCGAATTCGTTATGCAAAAAGCGTAAATCTATATATTGCATTGTGAGCTATTGTTAACGAATATGTCAAGCATTATCTACGGTACCAAATAACAGAATGCAAGGTTCGGAAATCAATGCACTTTCTATATACACTTGCGTTAATAAATTGCTTTCATTTTAAATTAAACAAGCATATATTATCACGAAATTATGGTTAGATTCATTATATTTTCTCACCACCTCTCTCTCTTACCCTCTCTCCCCCTCTTCTTCTCCCCTCTCTCTTTCTTTCTTTCTTTCTATCTATCTATCTATCTATCTATCTATCTATCTATCTATCTATCTATCTATATATCTATATATATATATATATATATATATATATGGGGGGGGTCGCCATTCAAAGTTTGGAATGGATTTTTAATAATTAATTATCGCTATTAAAACGTTTATTTTAATTTTAATTTCAATGTGTTAAATGTAATTTTTCTAATATGGAAAATGCGTTGCTGTGTTTCAAAAGGAATTTAAATTGATTGAAATGAGTTTTCGCTGATTTTAGCCATATTTACAATTCTTTCAGCACAACATAATTATCTTTACAAAAATCTTTCAAAAAATTATTAACTGAAACTGTATTTGAGAAATGTTAACTGATTTAAATTTTAATCAATTTGATTTGAAACAAATATTAATAAATTCTATTTTAAATTATAGCAGAAAAGCATTTTTTTAACCGTGAAGTGGGTGCTTTTATGAGGTCCTGACATATCTCTGGATAGACATATCGTTGGGAATTTCTTCTAAAGGGGACATAACTCTAACAATTACTGACGTATATAACGTAAACGCAAATTTTATATCCATGTTTAACTGCCTTGTAATCTTAAAAGTTAAGAAAATATTCTATGCAATCAAATCTTTTATTGAATTTTATGTTCTTATTACGAAGTCTTGTTGAGGAAATGTCAGAAAAATTATTCATGCAATTTAAGTTTACTAGGAACCGCTTTTATTTTCTGATAATGTGCCGTTTGGACATCCGTATTTACAAAATCGGCACTTTTATACAAATATAAAATGAATTCATAATTATCTTAAAAACACTATGGGTCGTTGAATTGTAGTATTTTTTATTCATTTTTATCCATTTATTTATACATTTATGATTACTAGATGCAGTGTTAATTTAATAACAATATATTGACTGCTGCAAGTTAATACAGAATTTTAAAATAT
>CAHIKZ030004391.1:535000-540000 GCA_903632075.3 Acanthosepion pharaonis | reverse complement strand
GGTTGGCTCTAGCCATTCGAACTGTAAAATGATGAGTTCTTGTCGCCAATCTAGTACTGCGTACTTTCTGAATTCAAACGCGGTACTAGATCAGCTTCACCGATTATTAATTTTCGACATGCCTATATGGTTTCTTTTTTGCTTTTGGTCTTTACTTTGAACACCTTTAGGTCGTTGTAGAAATAATTTACCACTTTCGATGTTGATAAGTAGAATCCTTGACAAAAACGATCAAGTGAAACGTTAAAAAATATTCGTGTCGAGAAAGAAACGCTAGTTTTTTTTAACAACTCTTTGATTGCTATCAATTTCGCTTAACACGAATTTCGGATAAGGAGAACAGGTAGAAATGTAATCGATAAATAAAGCATGTTTTTATCTTAGGAAATTCTGATACTGCTCTTACAAATACGAAGAGGACTTTACCTACAACAACAAAAAAAAGATAATAATAACAATGATAATAATGATAATGCAAGTAACTTGAACAGTCGTATTGAGTGAAGGTGGTAAGATAACAAACATAGGTTGAATGATAACAAAAATATTGTTGTAATAAAAAAAACGACTGAGGCAGATCGCGTAAAATGTAGAAAAAAGTGAAAAAAAAAAAGATGGTAGAAAGAAAGGCTGTGAAAAAGAAGATGAAATACAAGGAAAAAGCACAAAAAGAAGCCGAAGGAAAAAAAGAAAAGAAGATTTGCAATAATAATAATAATAATAATAATAATAATAATTACAAAAAAGATAAAGAAGAAAAAGAAAACGATCCAGAGGAGGAGGCGGACGAAGAAAAACCTTTGAAGAAAGAAAGAAAAAAATACGCAACAACAACAACAATAACAATAATAATAATAATAATAATAATGAGAAGAAGGAAGAAGGGGGAGGAAGAGATAAATAGATGTTTGAAAATAATAATAATAATAATAATAATAATAATAACAATAATGATAATGATAATAGTAATAATAATAGAAGAAGAAAGAAAGAAAGAAAGAAAGAAAGAAAGGAAGAAAGACAGAAAGATAGAATGACAAAAAGAAGAAGGGGAATACGAGGACTTGTGTAAGCGGAAGGATAAGATAAATAGATGTTGAATAATAATAATAATAATAATAACCATAATAATAATAATAATAATAATAATAAGAAGAAGAAGAAGAAGAAGAAGAAGAAGAAGAAGAAGAAGAAGAAGAAGAAGAAGAAGAAGAAGAAATACCTGCTTAAGAGAAATACAAAAAATTGTCTTGGTAAGTACAGCCCACAGAGTAAGAAGAACTTTGACCATGTAACGCTAGTGATGTTATGGGAGTTAGAAAAACAAATCATAAAATGTAGCCATAACAACACACCACTAACTGCCTTAAGTCTTCCCACAGACTTGGTAGATAGTGTGACCATAGCAGAAATCGAAATGTAATAATAATAATAATAATAATAATGAGAAGAAGAAGAAGAAGAAGAAGAAGAAGGGAAGAAGAAGAAGAAGAAGTAACAGAATACAGAGGAGAAAATAACAACGGTTAACCGTGATTCTGTGGTAATACAATCCTTAGCAACATCGTTTTGTCGACCAGCGTACTAATATAACGAGTATTATCGCATTTGTCTCCCAATCCCGCTGCCTTGTGTCAGCCTTTGACTAAGCAACTATGAGAAAAAGAAAGAAAGAAAGAAACAGAGACATAAAGAAAATGAGGAATTGAAAAAAAATGAACAAGGAAGAGGAAAAGAGATGAATAACAGAGAGACGTGAAAGCGATGTTTAAGAAAACAAAATGGCGGTAAAATAAGAAACAATGGGATAAAAAATGGTGAAGAAATTCATTTACGCTAGGTTAAGAAGAAAACTGTAGAAAATACAAAGTCTGTCTCAGCAAAATGGAAGACAAATGAGAGAATTTATCTGTTGTTGTTGATAAGAAACCTACAATGAAAACAAATAAAAAATAATTAACAGGTAATATAAGAAAAAAATATTTATAAGATAGAAGTGAAAAGAAACACTAAAACAACAAAAAGACATAGCATAGAATTTTTCATCAAGAGATGAAGGAAAACAAAAAAAAGAGATAATAAACAGGACAAACGAGATTTCTCGAATATTTTGTAAAATTGATAATGAAGACGAAAAAATTAGTAAACTTTGATAAGAAACAATTTTGCTAAAATTAAGTCTTCGACAACAGCGTCTAAAATCTTGCATATCAGACAAAAACGCGCGCAAACGAATAAATGTGTTTGCAATGATCGACAAACGTTACAAAGGATAGATAAGGGGCTGAAAAAATAAATTTCAGGAACAAATTTTTGTTGAAAAGCACAAGAACCCAAGTATACAGATACACACACACACACACACACACACACACATACATACATATATATATATATATATATATATATATATATATATATATATATAGAGAGAGAGAGAGAGAGAGAGAGAGAGAGAAAGGAAGAGAGATAGATACTGAGGGAAAAAACTGTAAACGTATATTTGTGCATATATGTAGTGTGTGTGTGTTTGTCTGAGTGTGTATGGTTTTGTAAAATTGAGGAGAATGCAATACTACATTATTCCGAGTAAATGGAACATTTATTTTTCATATAATGCTAGGTTAAACTCAAGTTCAGATAGAAAAAGGATAAGACATATATTTAGGACTTTTTTTTTTAAAGTTAAAACAACAAAAGTTCGTCAAGATGAAAACGTTATCTTTGTTTCTAAAGCCCAACTCAAAATTCAAACTGCATTAAGGAAAATAGTCATCACCATTAATTACGGTGTTCAAACTGTACAATAAAAGAATCACGATCACGATTGTGACCCCTCAGGGTCTTAGTGGTACCACATTTACTGCAACCGCAGTAGAAGTGCTGTTTCTTGGCAAAGATAATCTGACGGAGCGAAACCCACCCCAGGCCCATTTTGAATTCATAATTACCTTCTCTCAGAGAAGTTGCCATCAGAAGTTATAGAACCCGGTCTGCCCGGCTATTTACCCATAGCTGGGGAAGAAGACGAGGACTCATACCTTTCCCAAAGCTATTAGCACGTAAGTGAATGTAATGGATTCGACTTGAAATTCAGTCAGTCAGTTATGTGCCATGCGTGCTACACTCATGGGCGATCATGTATCTTTCGATACATGACTGACGGATTTTTTTCTGCAGTAGGTTGCCATTTCTTTCTGCGGTAGAACAGTTGCCATCCAAGTCTATTGAACCCAGTCTACCCTGATATTTATACATAACTGGGGGGGGGGTAGAAGAAGAGGATTCATACCTTTCCCGAGGGTATTAGCACGTAAGTGAAGGTAATGAATAACGACTGGAAAGTTAGTCAGTCAGTCAATTATGTGCCATACGTGATATACTCCGAGTTGATCATGTATCTTTCGATACATGACTGACGAGGCAGATTTTTTTTCCCACAGTAAGTTGCCAATTCTTTCTGCGGTAGACCGGTTGCCATCCAATGCTATAGAATCCGGTCTGCCCTGCTATTTACCCATAGCTGGTAGGAGAGAACAAGATGATTCATACCTTTTCGAAGTTTATTGTAATGGATCCGACAGGAATTCGAATTCCAAGCCACTATCCATTACTCCAACGTACCTCCCTACAATAAAAGAATACAGTTTAATAAAGGCCGTGACTTTACTTATAAAACGTATTTACATACGATGATTGATTGATTTGTTTATCTTACTGTATATCAACTCATTTAACGATGAAATTTTCTTCGGAGGTTTGAATTAATAGAAATATGTGATTCTGCCTTCACAACTGAATACATGGTAGATAATACCCAGCGTTTGTACATATACATATTTGTGTGAACATAAATATTAGAGTCAGTTTTATAGAGGTTATATTTTTTAATACTTTTCTGACACATCTAGAGCCACAGCTTGAGCTCCGCCGTTCTTATCTTAAAGCTTTTTGTGTTTTTAGCGGAATATTAACATCCTTATGGGTCATTTAATGCAAAAATTTAATTTTCTTGGAAGTTTTGAAATTATAAATAATGTTATATGTCATTCTGCTTTCACAGTTGGATACATGGTAGACGTTGAACAGCCTTTTGGCATATATTTCTGTGGACATAATTATTACATAATTATTACATATGTGCGATTTATGTTGTAGTTTGTTGAAGTTATATATAGAATAAAGTTTAATTTCTTAAATTGTAGGATATATAGGACATTTTTTTAAGTTAAAACAACAAAAGTTCGTCAAGATGAAAACGTCACCTTTGTTTCTTAGGCAAAACCCACGATTCATACTGCGTTTAGGAAAAGTCATCAATATTAATTACGATGTTCAAACTGTGCAATAAAAGAATCGTGATTGCGAATTCCGTGACCCATGAGGGTCTTAGAGGTACCACATTTATTGCAACCGCAGTAGAAGTAATGTTTCTTGGGCAAGATAGCCTGACGGAAATTAACCCTCCCCAGAACTATTTTGAATTCCTAATTACCTTCTAGAAAGGTTGCCATCCAAGGCTATAGAACCCAGTGTGTCCGGCTATTTATCCATATCTGGGGGAGAAAAAGAGGATTCATAATTTTCCAGGGGAATTATAATATATATATATATATATATATATATATATATATGTGTGTGTGTGTGTGTGTGTGTGTGTGTGTGTGTGTGTGTGTGTGTGTGTGTGTGTGTGAAAATATATAGAAAATAGGAAGGAACTGGTTAGGTAAATAATCCAAAGTCCCTTAGTATTTTAGTTATTATTTTTAAAAAATAGTGCTCGATACAAAAGTAGAGCATAAATATAATTATTTATTTAAAAATATGATTCCAAATCGCTACATAAAAGGTCTCATGTTTCAAAACAAGAGCCGAAAACTTCAATATAATCCTTTTAATTAAATTGAGTTGAAATTAAAATGGGCTCCGTTCCATCTTCAAGCGAAATTTTTGTTGGAATAACGTATATCTGAAATTTACTTGTTTTAAAAATTGAAATC
>CAHIKZ030004391.1:507500-527500 GCA_903632075.3 Acanthosepion pharaonis | reverse complement strand
AATATGATCGTAAATATAAATAAGTAAAAATAATATAAAATTATTTTTCAAATGCTCTATTTAATCTGATGACATATTAATACGCCTAATGTTTATCTCTGCATACACCTGTTTTAACAAAAATTAAAAGATAATAAAGATTTACAAGTCCTACTAATTAACCCATAGCTGGGGGGTTGAGAAGAATTGGATTCATACATTTCCCAAGCGTATTTGCAAGTAAGTGAATATAAAGAATTCGAGAGAAATTGGATCTCGGTTCTCTGATTTTCAATTTCGTGCTGTTATTCATTACACCAACCGTACACCCAAGCTTACAAAACCTGATATTCCCAAGCATTCACCCATCTAGGTACTGAGCGCGCTCTACGTTTCTTAACTTCAACTTAATATGGCCGTATGCCTCGGGGTGTAAAGAAGTGGAAATTATGAAAACATTAACTCCAAAATGACCATGCGGTTTTCTTTGTAAATATAAATAAATAAAAAATATATAATTATGTTGGTTTTTTTCAAATTCTCCATATAATCTGATAATACATTAATATGACTAATATTTATCTCTGCATACACCTGTTTTAATAAAAGTAAAAGCAATTAGACATTTATAAATCTATCATTCGACATCGCATTGAATATTGCCGCCATTTTCTGGTCTAGAACACCTACTAAATATCCCGAGACCCTCTGCAAAATTCGAACAAGGGTCTGTAATGTAATCTATCCTGACCTGGCATCTCGGCTTCAGTCACTTTCTCACTGAAATGACGTGAGATGCCTCTCTTCTTTCTACAAATATTTTCATGGCATCTGTTCATACTACTAGATTGGCAGTTAGGTCTCACCTTTTTTAAAAGTGGAAATAGCCAGATGCAACCGTATGTTTCTTTTATCGCACTTTTCACCTGTGGAACTTCCTTCCTATTCTTGATTCGCTACGACTTACAACTTTCAAAAATTTAAATGCAACGAGTAACGACATCTTCTGTCTAACTAAACCCTTTCCTTTATTGTCATTTCTCACCTCGGCACCTGAATAATGTTTTCCCATACTTTTTTCATTGTCAGAATATAATATATATATATATATATATATATATATATATATATATATATATATATATAAAGTCATTTTTAACTTTATACATTCTTTTTATAGTTACAAATATTTAAGTAAATGCTCTGTTTATAATAAACAGCATTAAACAATATTTACCGGCCTGAATGTCCGAGAAATTTTTCAAAGAAAATATTCGTCCTCCGACAGGATTCGAACCTGTATCCTATACGGTTTAGCTTGACGTGCCTTTACCGATTTGGCCACGAAGGCACGTGTGACGTCATTTGTTTACATTTGATACGCCATGAGCAGACGTAAGCGATTCATGTAAGATTGAAGTTTAAATACAGTAAATTCGACCTTGCAAACCGAACGCTCCTTCGTGGCCAAATCGGTTAAAGGCACGTCAAGCTAAATGACGGTTCCGTATAGGATACATGTTGGAATCCTGTCGGAGGACGAATATTTTCTGTAAAAAATTTCTCGGAGATTCAGGACGGTAAATGTTGTTTAACATTGTTTATTACAAACAAAGCATTTACTTAAATATCTGTATCTATAAAAAGAATGTATAAACATAAAAATGTCTTAAAATAATTCTCGGAATTTGTCCATTTCATAATATATATATATATATATATATATATATATATATATATATGTGTGTGTGTGTGTGTGTGTTTGTGTGTGTGCCCAAATATAAGATTTTATATACCGTGTGTAACGGCAAATTTATCCTAATCGTGTAACAGCAAAATTGTTCAATTGTTCAATATGTTATAACGTTATAATTTTAAAATGATTAAATATAGCTTACTGGAATTCTCCGAGATTCTACTTTGAAAATAAGAAGTTATAATTATTCTCCAAGCTTAACAGAAGAATCCTGCTGTAATCGATCATAAACAAAAATGACATGTTCGTCATTAATTAATCATTTTATGGGAGAATTATAGGTTTATCCGCTGTTTCTTGTTTAGGATTGAGTTTTAAAAATTACTTACGCCTCCGCATAAACATTGAAATTTTATTGATTATTTATTTAATTTTATTTTCACTCTCCTACTCGGCCATTGGAACAGGACTAGCGGTTTATCCTTTGCTTACCTTTTTGCGCTTGTGTTTCTGTTTCCTTGTAAAATCTTTTTTCATTCTCTTCCACTTCCAGTAACGAATTGTGCCTTAGGAGTATAATCGCATAGATTGGGGTGAATTGATTAAAAGAACCCAAAAAGAAAAGAAAGAAAGAACAAAAACTCACTGCAGGAGGACATGGGCTAAACTATCGTCTGCTTTTTTACCATCAATTGTAGCCATTTTGTATTGGGGTTTTATTTTTCTGATTTCAGTTCCACACTTAGGAATTTTACACCATATTTCAGTGAGATTTTCCCCTTAGAAATGTATTGTTTATATATATATATATATATATATATATATATGTATAAAAAAATTTCGAACTTCCAAAATATTTCAGTAAAATTCAACATATTCCAAATTATATGTTAAACAATTTTTTTTACCGTATCTATCTTGCATATGTCCATCCTTGGAATATTTCTGGCACATAGAGCCCGTTACATTTAGTGATTCTTGATAAAATCCAAGGAAAAATCAGCAATATTATTCGTCCTGACCTGGTACCTTGGCTTCAGTCATTTTTCCCACCACCGTAAAGTTTTTTTTCCCTGTTTCAAACTTATCACATCATAGATTTCATGAATTTTTTTCATATCTTCATAGATTGGGATCTAAACGTAAACAATGTTTTAGAGTAATAAATGGTTATGTTTATTAATCCCTCAGATTTTTATTACTTTAATCTGACAGATTATATCCCTATAATCCGACAGATTTTTATCACTTTAATCCGACAGATTAATATCACTTTAATCCGACAGATTAGTATATATTTTTTTTAATTTCATTAAATCTTTTAATCCTTTCTAGCACGTTTGAAATTTTGGGTAAAATTCTTGTTTTTTTTGGGGGGGGGGTGCGTCAGCGGGGCGGACAGAGATTAGTATTAGTAAATTTAGCCTCATTTTTTTGGCAGAGAAAAACTAACTCATTTTTTTAATCCTCTGAAAAAAAAAATCAAATAATTATCGGATTTTCAGGAATTATTTACAAATGAATTAAATTATTTTGGAATTACTTTTTTTTAGAAAATCTTGGTAAAATTTTTTTTTTTTTTTTGCATTTGTTGATCCCAATTATTATTTTGAAATTTCGAGAAATTAAAATTTCAGCCTCTTCATAAGGGTTAAAATTTCAGCCTCTTCATATTAGTTAAAATTTCAGCCTCTTCATATTTATATTAGTTAAAAGCAGGACTCCTTGGAATATGTATATCATCAATTAATCCGAAAATCTGCTCTGAGTCGTCAAAGAAAAATATGCAATAAATCAATGACATTATTTTATTAGAAGACCTTTTAATCGCTTTTATAAATAAGATATTGTCTTAAGAAAACATTTTTTACGTTGAATAATGAATCTTTACAAGGATTGTTCTCATTTTTTTTAAAGTATTAATTATAACAATTTATTAAGTTTTAAATCTTTTAAAATTCAGCTTTAATTTCAGCGTTTTAGATGATATTTTAAGAAGAATTTTTTTTGTATGTGTATAAACGTGCCGATTTTTGCAAGTACGTTCTTCCATACACATTATCAGAAAATAAGTGAGATAACTGTAGTAAATTTAAAGCCAACATTTCTAAAATTTAATAAAATATTAGATTAAGTATAATATTTTTCTAAATTTTTAAAATAACTGAGTACTTAAAGATTACATAAAAAAGGGCTCTCACGTCATTTTCTTTAATTATGTCTTAGAGATAAAGTCTCCGTAGAAAAAAAAAACAAAAACATTAGATCTGTCATCACACTGTCAACACATCAAACAGCTACTGTCAAGTTAGAAACTCTGCTATTATAGCGGTTAAAATTTATGAGATATTTTAAATTAATATAAATAATATTTGTTTCAAATGAGATTAATTATACTTCAAATCAGTTAATATTCCTCAAATAAAGTTTCAGAAAAATGTATTTTATTTTTGGATGTGTTTTTTTAATAAAGATAATTACATTGCGATAAAAGACGACTAAAAACTGAGCTAATAAGCTAATTTACTGGAATTTTTTTTTTCAATTTAAATTAGCTTTTGTAATACAGCAACGTATTTTGCTTATTGAAAATGTTATATTTAAACTATTAGTTTGAAATTAAAAATAGAAAAAAAGTTTCAAGAAGTATGTTTCATTTTTTAAAATTTATTTTAGACCTTAAGTAAGGCATTTTTTTGTAGAGGTCCCGCCTTTAAAGTAATTTTATTTCATATATGGAAGCAATTTTCTTGAAGTTTCTTTTTCCTTCACTTGAGAATTTCTCAACATATTGTAATGAAATTTTTATTTTCTGAAATTATAGGTTATAAATTTACTTAATTGTTTTTTTTTATTTCTTTAATTGGTATCCCTCCATACAAGGCAATAAAGCCACTGAGTCACATGGGATTACAGGCTATGTAAGAATTAGGAACAGAAACGTTAATAATGAGCGGAAGATAATAATCAGGACATCAGATAGTGATTAACATTGTATTTAAATTTTTGCGGATTAAAATTGGCTGGAAAGCTTGGAGCCGAAAGGGAGTACCACAAGCGAGAAGTGCGAGAGAAGAAGATGTTAGCATAGAATTTACGGCCATATCTACCCAGCTCAACTGTAAATTGACGAGATCTCCACGTCAGTTTAGTGCTGCGCTTAAATTCAAAAAGTCTAGGTGCCATAGTGAAGAATTGATCCGAGCCTTTACCATGAAAGTATTTATAAAAAAAAAAGGCACAGAGAGGCAACCTTACGACAATGGGAAAGTGTCTGAAGCTGAGATGCTAGATTAGGACCCAAAATATTGCTGATTCTTCTTTGGATTTTATCAAGGACCTCAAAGAAAATAACAGGGACACTGGACCATATGTGGCAGTAATATTATAAGCATGGACAAAGAATATGTAAAAATGAACGCAGCAGTTTTATGTTGGGTTAGGTTAAAAATATAAACATTTTGTGGTTGAATTCTTGTCTGTTTTATATTTACTGTTCCCACTTTGTAGAAATTATCTTTCCTATTTATCGTCAGCCTTTGATTTCGTCTGCATTTTATTTAACTTATTTTTCTAAATCCTTATTCGTCTTCTTTTTTGTTTCTAGGTCTATAGAATCGTTACATCTTTATCTAAATTCGCATTTGTTTTTTTATTAACCTTTTACGCTTTCTTCATATATATATATATATATATATATATATATATATATATATATATATATATATATATATATATCTTTTTCTCTATGAAGAAATTATTCTTCTTCCCGACTGCTTATTTTTTGTTCAACCCCTCGCTTACTGGAGCGACTGGAAACGTCTGTATTTGTGATTTATAGTCGGTTGCGGACAGACAAACATGGTTGCCCATCCGGTGCATGTCACAATCGGACAGGACATTACTCGAAAGAGATTGTCTCCCTGAATTCTCCGACGGCGAAATAAATAAACAAAATAAAAGAGAAACACGCCCAATGCATCATGTTATATAGTGACTGGAAATGACCCTCTCTTTCTACCCGCTACTCACAACCTACTTATCTCTCTTTCTCTACCTCGTTCACAACGCTTTATCTTTTTTAAGGAACGCAAGCCATCTATCATAAAACCCCGTTCCTTCTTTCTACGCCATTGTCGCTAAATCTGACCCGCACCCAACGTTGATATTTGATGTAATCTTTGTCGCAAATCGAGTAGGGTAGGTGACAATGCTCATCCTGTAAAGACGTAGATTTTATTAGAATTTACAGCGATGAAATTTGGTACAATTATTAACAGACGAACATTTTTACGAAGTTAGGGTGTGTAATTTAATCGATATTTACCTGGCACATCGGTTTTACTCACTTTCTCACCGACTTGGCGTGGTTACGCTCTGTTTTTCTACAAATATTTCCATGTCAATTGTTCTGCTGAGCTGTCCTACTTTGTGCCACATCTTCATCAATTTAAGCGTGTTACTAGATAGGCAATGAGGTCTCACTTTTTTACAGTTGATATTTGATGTCATTTTTGTCGCAAATCGAGTGGGGGTAGGTAACGATGCTCATCTTGTAAAAACGTTCATATATTCAAGTCTGTAGATATATAATATGGTTTAATTATTAACAGATGAACATTTTCGAATCTTTTCTGTTAATTTACCCCAAAATATTAATTCACCCCAAAATAAAAAAGAATTTATATTTACGAACATTTTTACGAAGATAGGGTGTGTAATTTAATCGATATTAAAAGAGATCACACCAAATTCCCCCAGTGCGAAACCTTTCTATTGCATTTAGTTGATCTTTGTGATCAACACAAATGTGGGCAAACTCGAGTGCGCTATTTCTAAGTGTGGGGTCAGCGTTCGCGCTCACCTCAATAAACAAGTCAAAAACAGATTTTCTTTTATTTTTTTTTAAAGTGTAAAAATTTCCTTGTAAATACCACGAATATCACCGGCACTTAAAAATTGTGAATAACTCCCTGATATTTGGTACTTTTTCTTTCTGAGGATTGGGGTGGTTGCGAGGCAAGCGAAACAAATTTTAATTTAAAATTTGTAATTTAAAAAAAAATGCCAAAAATTTAATAATAATAATAATAATAATAATAATAAAAATCTTTGATTTAAGATTTATACTTTCTTGAATTAATATTTGCGATAAGTAACTTTACATTATTTTAGCTGAATTAACAAAAAAGATCCCATTTTTCGAAAGATACCCACCAAATGGTCTATAATGTAATATATACTTACCTGCCACATTGACTGCACTCATTTTCTCATCGATGTCTCTCTTTGCTCTTTTTTATCTACACATGGCAATTGTCCTGTTGAGCTCTTCTCTTTTGTGCCACTACTGCATCACTTTACTGTTGAACTAGCTATGTGTAACCTTACGTTCTATTCTAATAATGTCTTTTCATGCATTTTCTCTTGTAGAAATTCTTTGCGATTTCTTGCTCCCTTGTCATCTGTAATCTTGAAAATTTTAAATACCCTGTTACTCGCTGATTTGTGTATTCTTCAACCTTGTTCCTTTCTTGTCTGTTTCCTCGTTAAAGTCTTTAGATGCAATGCGTTTACATGAGGATAGTGACAGAGAATTTACAATTAATGGAGTAATTGTGAATTCCCTGTTAGAGAGGAAAAGTTCATCAAGATCTTCAGTAATGGTACCAACATTCATACTCTGGCTTCCATCTTCAAGTCCCTTCAAGAACCATCAGGACAACGGTGAAAATGTTTAAAAAAGAAGAGACAGTAGAGCGGAAAACTGGATCACGAGGTCACAACGTAAAGAGGGATCATCTTTTCAACTTAGAGCAAAAAGAGATCAATTAGAATAGATGCAACTAAATTCATAAGACGTTTGTCACCTGAGGGAAAAGTTTCAGCTATGACAGTCCAAAGTGCAGTGAGAAAATTAGAAGTTTAGAGGATCATTTAAATGAGTTGGAAAATGATCCTGAATATTATATATATATATATATATATATATATATATATATATATATATATATATATATATATATATATATTTTGAACGTTTTTCCTTCATGAGCTTCCTATCCTTAGCTATGATTAATTAATGATGAACATGTCATTTTCGTTTATGATCGATCTCATCGCGATATTCTGTTAAGCTTGGAGAATAATTATACATTATTATTAATCAAAGTAGAGTCTAATAGTGTTATAAAAAAACTCGGAGAATTCCAGTAATATATCTTTAATTATTTTTAAGATACAATGTTTCAAATATTAATCTAAAATTGGACAATTTTACTTTTACACGATTTGGGCAATTTTACTGTTACACCCGCTACTTATCTGAAGGAAGATGTAAACGGCCAGACCCGGGAAGAAGCGATCAACACAGGCGTCCCCCAGGGGTCACTTCACTAACCAACCCACATATTACTTTACATGAATGATCTATCTACTCAGATCATTTGTGAATATTCCGGCCGATGGTACAACGTTATGTGGGTACATCTCCAAACTTTATGAAGACCAGAGATTGGAAGCTTTTGTCATATCCGATGTTGCTTTTACATCTCAGTGGCGGTAAAAATGACTGATTACATTCATTGCTTCGTAAATCAAACTAGTTACATAGCATCATCGCCGATCAGACACTTAATTTCCATCAGTTACGATAAATGGATGCCTCGTGAGGGAGGCCCCGTGCCCTGAGAGACTAGTGGGTCATAAACTCACTCAAGACTTCAAGAGGAACTTGCACATACGATATATCAATAAAAATGGGACTTAAAATGGTCTATTCTCTGTATCGTTGCAGTAAGTATCTGACCCCTCATGTTATCCTCTACTTTTATAAAAAAAAATAGATCTGGCCAGTATTGCTGTCGGGTTATAATCAATATTCCTTTTAAAATATTGAGGGACGCTAAAATGTAATAAGGCTTTCATTTATTATTATTATTTTTAAATTTTTACTTAATAACAATATCATCTCACTGAGACAAAGTAATATAGAATTTTAAAAGTTATAATTAAATTTTAAAATAATGAAAAAATTCTTCTAAAAATTCATTATTCAACGAACAAATATTTTTTCTTAAGTTAATAGTATCTATAATGTATGTTATTCATAAATATAATTAAGAGCTTTTCTAATAAAATAATGTCTTAGTTTTATTCCATTTAAAACCAGAATTTCGATTAAAGTGGGCCCTATTTAAAAAAAAAAAAAGCAATTGATAATTTAAATTCCTGAAGGATTCTATTTTAACTAATGTAAACGTTGAGCTCGACAAGATTTAATTTCTCGAAACTTCATAAACTTAAATAAGTAAGTTGTAATATATATATATATATATATATATATATATATATATATATATATATATATATATATATATATATATTAATTAAGAAAATATTAACATATGCTATAATTTTGAATAAATACTATTTGCTCTTGGGTTTTTGGTTATTTGAATTTTTATCCGTGTACAGCAATCCTATAATTCTGTATATATATATATATATATATATATATATATATATATATATATATATTCTAAAAACATTTCTGAAATAATTTAATCCATTTCTGAATAAGTACTGAAAGATTCATTAAAATCCCACATTTATTTTATTTTTGCAAGAATTTCCAATCAGTGCGTTTTTCAACGCAAAAATAAACTAATATTTCCGATTCTAATATTAACTCCCACCCCATGCCGAAAAGAAAAAAATTTTAAGTAAAATTTCGAACAATCTGAAAAGGATAAAACAAACATCATTTAATATTGAAAAAATTATTTAGTCTTTCCTCTTAATAATTGCTTTAAGATTCTGACGTTAATGCTGTACTTTTATAAGAGTTTGGGGCATTTTTTCATCATGGTTGGATTTTATTTTGGTGAATCATGGAAGGTACCTATATTAAAATTATCTGATTCTCTGACTATCACGCTTTGGCTGCGTGCGACGCTGCATGCTTGTATGTAATGTAATATACATGCGTATGTTTGTATTGTACGCGAATGAATGGCTTGCATATGCTTTTATCATTTAATGTTCATGTGATCACATACACCTACAATTTGACTGAATCTGAAATGCGATACTGAAATGATACATTTCTCTCTCGCTACAGCAAACAATGTCGCCTATTTACGAATGATTATCGGAAATGTAATAAAGACTTGAATTTTAAAAAGGCCTCGAATTTTGGCCCAAATCCCTGCAAAACAAACGGAGTGAACGTTATGACGATTCTGTTCATTAGAGAAACAAAACTAAACTTGAGACAAAAGATCCGAATAAATTGATTGGCAAGATAAACGGATCAAGCAATTAAGAGGATTAAAAGAGATTACATTGACTTAGAAATTACGGAGGAACGGAATGAAAAACAAAAAACCGATTAAAAGCAGGAAAACAAACGAACACCAATCACAATGAAAAAAACAAGAAAATTAGCTTTGTGATTTTTTTCTTTGTCAAATTGTAAAACATTAACGCGATATAATTCGTTTAATTTTATGAAGTTTTATTTCCGGAAATACAAGTTTCATACATTGTTGCCTTCAGTTTTCACTGTTGGGAAAATTGTTCAACCATCGATTCGTGTCTTGTTAATACGAGTGGTAAGATAATAATAATAATAATAATAATAATAATAATAATAATAATAATAATATAATAATGCAAAAAATTGTTCTCACGAGTAGAGCCCACAACGTAAGAAAGGCTTTATGTAATTATTTTTTTTTTCAGAATTGCTCACTGGAAAATGTCATGATGCCATTTCTGGCCTTAGGTCACTGGGCGGGACCCGGAAAGAAATGAGTACACACCAGAAATCAAAAGAAATAAAATTAAAATAATGATAATATTATCATTATCACAATACAAAAATCTTCAAGTAGAAATCATAAAGATATGTCGCACGAGGACATTTCTATGTGGACCTCTCTGATTGACTGGAAAAGGTCCTGATAGACACATTGAAGGGATTCTTGGTACCCTATACCTTGAAGAAATAAAAAAAAATGTTCTCACGAGTACAGCCACACCTTACGAAGGGCTTTATCTATGTAATTTTTTTTTTTATTATTGGTCAGCGAAAAATATATCCCATTCCTGACCTTAGGTCTCTGGGACTCGGAAAGAAAACAAAAAAATAAAATACTAATAATACTAATAATAATATCTGACTGAATATCCGACAAGGATTCTTTTAAGCAGACGCCCTGTCACCCCTTTTGTTTTGTATGCCCTTAATCTCTCTTACACAGGAATTAAACAATAATAGCTATGAATACAATCTAACCAAGAAAGTATTCAATCACCTTCTCTACATGGATGATCTCAAACTCTTTACCAAAGACAATACTGATTTGAAGGGTCTCCTCAATACTGTAAAATGTTTCAATGAAGACACAAGTATAGATTTCGGATTAGATAAATGTGCAAAAGTAACATTCAAAAAAGGGAGAATTACAGGAATATACCTAATAGATTTAGATTTTGATATAAAGATTAGTAACTGGAGCAAGAAGAAGACTATAGGTACTTAGTAGTTACCTAAGAAGATGGAATACAGAATATCCAATTTAAGGAGAAGGTAAGAAAGGAGTACTGCGGGGGTGTGCGTCTGGTACTGAATACCTAGCTGAATTAAAAAAAACAAAAAAAAAAAAAACAGAATATCAGCTCTGAACATTTTGGCCGGTGCTGCGGTGCAAGAGAGTTTCAATATTCTTAACTGGACCATAGCTGACATTAAGTCAACTTGAAAAAAGTTTCCCACTTGTCATCGCATGCATCATTCCAAGGCCGATGTTGATCGTCTGTGTGTTTCCAGATCAGAAGGAGGCAGAGGATTAGTTCAACTAGAACTGTCTTACAAAACTACAACTATTGACCTTCAAAGATACCTGGAAATTACAGAAGACTGGATTAAGATATATGTCAAAGAATATGAAAGCGACTTTATTCTGTAATAAATGAAGCTAAAAATTTCAAAATGGAGTTTCAAGTGGGTGAAGAAATACAAGTAAAGCAGAACACAACGACTGCAGCTGCAAAATACTTAAAAAAAGAAAGCAAAGGCAAATGCAAGTGATAAGATACAGAAACGAGGACAAAACAAACCGCTTCACGGTCAATACTCTGTCCGTATCAAAGAAGTTGATATAGACAAACCCACTACCTATCAGAGGTTACGTAAAAGTCTAGGTTTCATTCTTGCTACACATGACTAATGCTTGTAAGTAGAAATTACCAAAGACATATACTGATAAATTACGTTAGCCCCAAAATGGAGATACTGTGAAAAATATCCAGAAACAATAACACCATCTCGTATCAGGTTGCGCGGTATTGGCACCCACTGAATATAAAACATGGCACCGCAGAGTAGTATGACGTCACCCCGGCCTCTCTCCACGCCCGTGCCGTCCTGTCCTGTGACAACTAATGTGACTTGGTATTAGTCGCGGCACCAAATGTGACGTTCTAACCCTTTGCTGATTCGGATGGGAATCTGGTTAGATTTGGTATCAGCTTTGTCGTTCCCAGCTCGCCTCCAACTAGTCTAACCTACCCACGTTGTGATTTGATCTTAGGTAGACAAAATCAATCAGTCGCCGGGCCGCAATGCAAGCCGAGTCTGAGCAAAGGTAACACCGCACAAGTATATGTAAAAGAAAATAAACAATTCGAAAAGTTCAAATGTGTTAAAAAAAAAGAATAACACATACTTTTATATCTAGTTGCTGAATACAGGACTGATTCTTTCTTCCAAACCGCTTATATGGATACGTGACACTTTGCGTTTGTTAGGCGAGTCTTAACATCTTAAGTTGTGTTTTCAAGAAACTGGTTTTTGGTGTATCTTCAGGCGATATTCGTAAAAACTTGTTTTGGTGGTGTGAATCTAAGTCGTTCTTCAAAAATAAATTGTTCTTGGTTAGAAGTTGAAGTCGGGATACGTGGGTCTTCAGTTAGCTTCCTGCGAGTTTGGTCTCAGAGCTCATTGCTCAACTCTGCGTCTCTCTCTCCAACTGCATTCTGTGTTACTGCCGTCCACTCGCTGCGACTCTGCTTATGGACGCCGACCAAAACCAGGGTGGGGCTGTCGGGGTTTGAGGTTCCTTCATAATTCTAAATCCACAATAAGGATTTTCTTTGTTTTCGGACAGGAAAATTTATTACTTTCCATTTTTGGAAGTCCATTACTTTCTACTTTAAGGGAATCGTCCTCCCAAATTCTTCCTTTCTCATATTGGTATCTCACATGTTTACCTTCGCATACCGGTCACGCCACCATTCAGCCAATGAACGCTCAGCAGCGTGGGTGTTTGCAATTATCGCTCAAAGGAAAAAAATTATCTTCCTTTTTCTTTTTCTTCTTTCTTTCTCTTCCCCGAGCAGACCTCCCACGACCGTAGTGTGGTCCCTAATCACTGTCTTAACAGAATGTCACCTGGACTTTATCAATCGAGATTTCCGACAGCGTCAAGTGGGTGGTGAACTGGACGTATTCACATTCTGTCGCTAATTAACTATCCTGGTATCAAACTTTCATCATGTTCATGTCTGGATAATAAAACAGGTGTTTTTCCCAAAACCAAATGATATCTCCGAAAGATAGTTAATGGTTTATTCTTTTCCTTTTCTCTCCCTTTCTCTCTGTGGGTGGCCTTCAGCTGATGTCTTTCTCGGTCAATTTCTTATCGCCTTAATTATTTCAGCTTCTTCTCGCCTTCTTATCGCCTTAATTATTTCAGATTCTTCTCGCCTTCTTATCTTTAACTATTTCATTTTCTCGCCTTTTCATTTTCACACGACCGCTAAATAGTGTCACAGTAAGTCAATATCTGCAGTGGAAAATCTGCAAAGCTTATGGAAAGGAAACTGAAAAAATTGGTATGAACAACACCCAAACCCGCTTATGGAGATATAACCTGTAAGAATTTTATGGAATTTTACAAAACACACAGACAGAACAATCAAATTTAATCGACCTGATTTAGAGGCCGCAGTGACAAAATGTTCCTCCTAAGCCGCTCATGGGTTAATATTCTACCCGTACCAAATATGCTGAGACTGACAAACTGAACGTTTTATTCTTGCACACATAATGGAAATTGCTAACCCGAAATGCAGATTCTGTGATAAATAACCAGAAACAATTGATCAGGTTGCACGATTTAAGGACATACTCAATATAAATTTCGACATGATAGATTGGGAAAATATGCAACTTTTACGGAAAGGAAAACTGCAAGAATCTGGTATGAACATCAGCCAAGCCCGGTTACAGAGATAGGACCTGGAACAATTTTATGTTACTTTAAAATATACACAAAACAGAACAATCAAAACTAATCGTCAGCGTGATCAAGGACCACAAAACAGAATATTCTTTCTTATTGATATGGCGCTCCCTGCAAATTATAATGTAAAGTTGATAAAAGAAAAAAAAACTATCAAAATACAAGGATCTTGAAGTGGAAAATAAAGAGGTACAGGAGGACAACAATAATTCCAGTTGTAGTTGGAGCACTCGGATTGACTGGAGAAGATCTCGATAGATATATTGAATAGATTCCTGGCAGTCCATTTTTTGAAGAAATACGAAAATTATACTCACAAGTACAGTTCACACATTACGAAGAGCTTTAGCTATGTAAAATGAGTGTGATCTTAGTTTTTGTTTTTTTTAAAAAAAGATCAGTGGAAAAAGTTATGAAGTCATTTCTGATCTAAGGTCTCTGGATGGGACCCGGAAAGAAATGTGTATGCAACAGATATCAAAGAAATAATATATTATTATAATTATTATTATTATTTCCTTTGGTATCAGATATCAAATAAAATAATAATAATAATAATAATATAACGTATTTATATATTATAATTATGTTATATAACTATACTAGCAGTAGAGCCCGGCATGTAACAGTAAGAGATAGATCAAGTATCGACTGTAAAATAAAATTGACAAAGATTATTGTTTAAGGTTGACGGACATGCATGTCTTAATTAGTTTTTTTTTTTTTTTTTTTTTTTACGAATTGGTCAAACCCAAACTCAAACAAAAACATTGTTTTCAATCGTTATGAGTCTACCAATTGAATAGAATTTTATTATAAATAATTGTCTTGTAAATGGAATTTTAAAAAGTATTCTGAATGTAAAAATAAAGAAAAAAAGTTTGCAAGACAATAAGAAACACTACTGCCCCCCCCAAAAGTGAAGTTTTGTTGAAATCGGTTGAAAATGTAGGAAATCCGATCCCATATATAAACGAACACACACACACACACACACACAACCTGTGTTTTATAATAAGTATAACTCGATATGAGTTGTCCCCTTTCATTCTTGTGATGCCTCTTAATCGTGTTTTCAAATTGATTTCGCGCCAAAACAAATTTTTTTTTTTCCATTTTGGGCGCTGTTAGAACCACCGCAAGGTAATTTTATGTAGTCCTGTGAAGTTTTGTTGAAATCGGTTGAAAAATGTAAGAAATCCGATCCAATATATAAACGTACAGACGCACACACAATCTACGTTTTATAATAAATAAGATTTTACTAGCATAAACTAGCTCCTGTTAAAGGTTCTTGATTGGGCCTTCATCACAATACGCAGGAAGCAGTAAATGCGATAGGCAACAATAAACTACAAAATAACTCAAATTAATCCCTGCATTTAAGTATTGCACTAATATTTATGCTTACCTTTTAAAAGTTTATCAGCCGCCACTTAATTTAACAACAATTTCATGTACGTAGGTCCTTACTTTCCGTACAGACAATTATTTTAATTCCAGGGGTGACTTCGCTGGATTTCGCATTTAATTTCGATTATTCCCAGATTTATTTCCAAGTTAATATTTTTTCTTTTCGTACAAAAATGTTCGTCGCAAAAAATCACGTAAAAATCGCCGAAAACAATTCCAGTAAATTTCAGGATTGCGGGTTCGGATCCGACCCGGAATGTTTTTAATTTGCTCACGGAGTCGGCCTGATTCTAAAATGGTATGATATGTTAGGCTACGTCCTCTAGGAGTAAAGTTGAAAAAGTGTGACACACTGACATTCGCATTTATTATATAGATATGTAATGCAGGCTGACCCAGTATTAAATATCAATTTCAGCTAAATCGGAAAATTTTCCTGTCTCGATAGTAAGTCTGATCAATTTGATAAGGTAAGAATAGAAGCTGATATCCAAAACAACCTACAGTCTGTTGTTAACTGGACAAAGAATGACTTGTTAGTTTTAACCACTCCAAAACCAAAATGCTCTCTATTAATCACCTGAGATACCTCTGGCCTCGGGGGAGACTGGCTCGTTACGCCTTCTCGAGCTAATATTATCGGCTGACATCAAGAGTAAAGACTATATTGAATCCATTGCTAGGTCAGCTGCTAAGAAAGTTGATTCTCTGTGTTGTGCTAGACAATTTTTCTCTCCAGAATATATCGTACATATCTATAAGTCTACCATTCGTCCATATTTAGAATATTGCTGCTACATATGGTCCGGTGTTACCGCTATTTATCTAGAGCTCCTTGATAAAATCTAAAGAAGAATCAGCAATGTTATTGGCTTGAATCAGGCATCTTTTATTCATTCACTTTCTCACCTCCGTAATGTTGCATCCATGTGCCAAATACTGTCATGGCAATTATTCGGATGGGCTCTTCCATATGGTACTCAGACATTTTGAATTTAAATGTAGTTCCAGACAGGTGTCGAAGTATCATCAATTTACAGTTTAGCTGGCTAGATGTAGCCGTAAATTCTATGCTATCATTGTGAATATGTGGTATTGTGGTACATGTAGGTTTGGGAGGTGATGGACAAGTTCATGTGGTGATTGAGTATATTGTATTGAATGAATGGGCCGTGATTTTGGTTAACTCGGAATAGGATAGCTAGAGAAAGACCAGACTTTCCCTGCTTCCCCTTCGGCCTTGTGCCACAATTTTGCATTTTTATACAAAATAAATATATTTTATATTAATAGTTTCTTTTCTCGCACTTCCCACTTGTGGATCTCTTTTCCGGCTCCATGCTTTCCAGCCAATTTTAATCTTCAAATATGTAAAAGCAATGTCCATATCTACCTCACTGATGACTCTTTTTTGTTCTATTTTAGCAATGGTTCTGCTTCTAACTCTTCTATATTCAGTTACCGCTGGTGTCTTAGCGGCTTTATTGCCTTGAAGGGGGTGAACTCGATTTACAAAAAAAAAAAAATACTTTTATTCATCATTTATACTAAATTGTATACATTTCTAATTTCGTTTATAACTTTATATATTTTTTTAAATTTTATTTTCATTCTCTTGTCAGGACCCTCTTAATAATAGATTTTTGAACGTGGTGTCATAAAAACAAATGATTATATCCCAAATGCCTCCAAATGTGTTCGCAACGTTAAGGATAGATTTGAAACAAGGATTCAAAAGGTGAACATGTTGAAAAATTTCAATAAAGGCATGGCTTAAGATTTATAAATCTATTTTATATCATAAACCCCGGTTCGAAAGTTAAAAAAAAAAAAAAAGGGGGGGAACGGGAAAAATGGAAAATTGAATGTCTTTAACTAGATGCGAGGGTGTTTTGTGAGTATTCTAACGATGTTGTGACAGTATCTTTTTTGCTTGATATAATGTTTGAAATTGGAATTGACTAGCCTCTCCATCTCCTCTTTGTAAATGTTATTGAAAGCATACCTCCCAAGCCCACCAGTCGGTGTGGGCCGAGGATTGGCCGTTGATTCCTCCCCCCATCCCAACCTGGTCGACGCTTGGACCTAAGGTAAGCCGAAATCTTCAGTCACCTTCAAGACGATAAAGCAGGCAACCACTTGCTTGCTAGCCTATGTGAGTACAGTATTCGCTCTAGCAGAAATCCATTTACATGTTTCATTTTTTATTTATATTTTTATTTTTATTTTTTTTTTTTTCGTTTTTAAATTTTTTCTATTTCTTCACTCCTCCCCCCTTAAGGCATTTTGTCCCAATGATTCTCCTTATTTGATAGTTTAGTAAGAAACCCCGGTTCGAATGTCAAAAAAAAAATTGCCTGACGTCATTGAAATAGAGCCTTAATTCTGGGACACCCTGTATAAAAAAGGCAGATGTCATTGAAAAGTAAATTTAGTTTTTCAAGCTATGGTATTATTTACGGCAAATTGGGTACCCTAAAAAATATCACTTTTCATCATTTCTTGAAAATCTTGAAAAGTGATTTTTTTTTTTTAGCAAGCCCTATTTTGTTTATAACATTTGTAATTTTTGTAAATATTTTTTCAAATTTTATTTTCATTTCGTTTCAGAATCTTATTAATAACGAATACGCAAGAACGCCTCTTTGTTGACACACCTCACTCAGAGTTTCTTCACATAGGGTTACATAAAAACAAACGTTTATCGTCAAAAAGACTACTAATTTAGATGAGCTTAAAGAAGACGTCCAGTACACAATACAGAAGATAACTCGTAAAACACTCTAGCGTGACATCCTGGGAAACGGTTATTGGGAGCAAGGCCGCTCAAAAAGATAGCGATTTTTTTTTTATTTCTATATTTAAATAATTTGTAAACATTTTGACCACACCCGGTATGTCATAATTTTAAGTCACGTGCGAAACATAATCACGTGCGACCTATTGATAAAAATGTTGCGAACTCGTTTCAACTTTATATTTAACATCTCACTGATTTTGTTTGTTAATGCACATGATATTATTGTTTTTTTTTTTTCATTTGATGTAAACGTATACATTGTTCCTTGTGGGTGTTTTAATTTGTTTAGTTTATTTAAAAAGAAACAGGATAAAAGCTCCGTATAGCGAATGGAATATTACGAAGTGAATTCAAACGGAATGCCTTACGTGAAATCAGGATATTCTGTTGTTTATCGTATTTTACTGCCGCATTTGAACTGCGACACAAAAGAACTACCCTAGGCTGGCAGTGGAACTGCTTCCGGGTAGTTAGTGTTCGTTCACTTTCAATGGACGTTCATAGTCGTTCGTCTGAGACGTGGAAGGGATTCTCTTGAAATCAACTATATTTAATACAAATGCATTTCCGTTTAAACACGTAAATATATTTGTATACAATAATCTGAGAAATGAATATCAGTTATTTATTTCACACTCTCACTCTCTCTCTCTCTCTCATTATCTCTCACCCCGTCTCTATATTTTCTTTCTCTTTCTCTTTCTTGTCTCTCTCTCTTTCTTTTTCTCTCTTTCCCTCGCTCTTTCTTCATCTCACTCTTTTTTGTCTTTCTCCCTTTCTCTCTGTTTCGCTGCCTCTCTTTTTCTTTCTCCCTCTCTCTCTTTGTCTCTCTCTCTTTGTCTCTCTCCCTTTCTTTCTCTCTCTCTTCGTTCTCTTTTTCTTAGTACCTCTCCATCTCTGTCTGTTTCTCTTCCCTTTTCTCTCTTTCGTACTTTCTTCCTCTAGAAAAAAAAAGAACACAAAAACTCGATTTTTATCCTGTTCATTATTCGACTATCTAATTTTATTTATGATTTTATAATTTGTCTTTATCTTTTTTATAACTTTATATTTTTCTTTATCTCTCTCTCTCTCTCTCTTACTCTCTTCATCTCTCTCTCTTTATTTTTCTCTCCCCCACTCTCATTACCTCTCCCTGTCTTTCTCTCACTTTTTCTCCCTATTTTTCTCTCTTTTATCTCTCTCTTTCACCCCCTCCTTCCCCCTCTCTTTTTGTCTCTTTCTCTTCTCCCTCTTTCTCACTTCCTCACTCCTCCCCTTCTATATTCCCCTTCTCTCTTTCTGTCTTCCTTCTCTCTGTCTCCTCTCTTTGTTTCTCTATCTTCCCCCTTTATCTCGCTTCTCCAGCTCACCCTTTCTATCTTCCCTCTCTCTTTCTCGCTCTGTACCCACTCTCACGCTTTCTCTCTCTCTCTCTCTTGTACTCCCTGTTCGGGACAACAAAACCAAGCAGTTACTAAAATTCTTCTCTCTGGATGGTGTAGTACGAAATAAGTGGAAAATACGGCACCGAAATCCGAACAAGGTCACGCAACAGGGTGAAGCGGGCATTTAGAGAGTATAGACACCCTGAGTAATGGATAGCGGCTCGGATTGTGGAATCGGAGAGACGAGTTCGAATTCCACTCGAATCCATTACATTCGTTTACGTTCCAAAACCCTTGGGAAAGGTATGAATCCTATTCTTCTCCCCCCAGCTATGGGTAAATAGCAGAAGAAACCGGGTTCTATAGCCATGAAAGGCAACTGGTCTGCCGCAGAAAGAAATGGCAACTTACTGCAGGCAAATAGCTGCCTCGTC
>CAHIKZ030004391.1:490000-500000 GCA_903632075.3 Acanthosepion pharaonis | reverse complement strand
TCCCCCAATAGGGGACACTTTTTTGCTAACTGGAGACTACATCATATAGTCACAGATGTAAGACAGGAATGAGAATGTTTGAGAATATTATTCCCTATTTATAGGCTTAAGGAGCGTTCCCTAGCGAGGTTTTGTATTAGGAAAGTTAAGTGGGATAAGCTACACCAGTGGTTTTCAACCTTTGTGCTGGAGCGGAACCACAAGAAAATATTCCAGTGGCTCGAGGAACCCCTGCAATAAATTAATTGTCTCATGCCAAAAAAAAAAAAAAAAAAAAAGCTTTCAATTATTAAAATAAAATAAAATAAAAATACTCATCTTCAGATTTATTCACAAAAAAATATAAAGATTAAGTTTGGGACCGTTTTTATTCATACTATGCTGTTTTGTTATTGATTTAGTGGAGGTACTTAAACACACATATCTGCACAGGAGAATTAAAAATTACTGTCAATCATAGTATTTGTGTAACTTCTTGCGGAACTCCTGGCCTTTACTGGCGGAAAGCTTGTCTTCCGCGGAACCCTGATTGAAAAACACTGACCTACACACTTCATCTTATCAATTTTGACCAGTCTTTTTCTGTTTGCTTCAGATTATTTGATCTCATAACATGTTAAGTCATTTTGCTTTGTTTTATGTGGAAATCTCTTTATTTTTTTTTTACAGGTAAAAATATCGGAATTATCTTGGTTTCAATGAAATTTTCAGTTTACAAAATTATCTTGTAATTACATCTTGTTTGTTTTTGTTTAGCGGTATATCAACACCTCTATGGGTTATTTAATGCCGAAATCTAAATATTATCAAACTTTATAATTCAAGTCAATGACATCATTTCATGATAGAATTATAATTACTCAGCTGCATTTTTTTTTACCAATAATTGTACAGAATCATAGGAAGAATGAAAACGTGTTACTCTTTAAAAGAAATGAGATTAATCAAAGTAAATTGATTTTATTAATTTAAATATTTTTTTTTTTAAATCTATAAAATGTGCTTAATTTTACTATATACTGTATTGTTGGTCATTTTTTTCTAATAAATTTTGGTCATTTCGCTGCTAAAATGCATTGTTGGTAACTTTTTTATAAAATGTATTGACGGTATTATAATTATAAAAAAAAGTATTGCTGATATTTTTATTATAAAATGGATTGGTGGTATTTTTATTATAAAAATACATTAGTGGTATTTTTATTTTAAAATGTATTTGTGGTATTTTTATTATAGAAATGGATTAGTATTATTTTTATTATACAATTTATTGGTGCTATTTTTATTTTAAAAATGTATTGGTGGTATTTTAATTATAAAAATGAATTTTTGGTATTTTTGAAATATGTATTGGTGGTATTTTTAATATAGAAATGGATTAGTGGTATTTATTATACAATTTATTGGTGTTATGTTTATTATAAAAATGTATTAGTGGTATTTTTTATTTTTAAAATGTATTGACGGTATTTTAATTATAAAAATGGATTGGTGGTATTTTTATTACAGAAATGGAGTAGTGGCATTTGTATTATAAAATCTATTGTTGCTATTTTTATTTAAAAAATGTATTGTTGCTATTTTTATTATAAAAATGTATTGCATTAAAAGTGAAGTCAACGTTTCCTAGTGTCGGACAATTTTTTATCACGTGAGACTTGATCTTATAGCCAGAGATGTAAAAGAGGAAAGAAAATATCATTCTCTATTTATAGGCTTACGAAGTGACCCCTAGCGACGGTGATTTTATTAAAGTCAAGTGGGGTAAACTACATACGTCATTAAGCACTTTACATCTTAATGTAGTGAGTCTTCGTCTCTATAACAACCAGCAAGCTATTATTGTGTTATTTTTTTTACTTTATCATTTTTATTATTGATCTCTATGCAATGGAACTTTGACTTCGTTGTCGTTTTGTAATGAGTTCAACGTTTTCTCTTTGTTCGATATAGTAGTTTTATTTAACTACTTATATTGTTCGGACGGTTTTCCTCATCTTTATTGTCATATTCACGACGCTCTGGTCTTTTGCAGGTGATATACATTAGAATTTCGAACCAGACACTTTATTTCGTCCACCGGGTAGATTGTTCTATTTAGTTCTACGTGCCATGACGTTTCTGGATATCTCCCTTCCAGTAATTGTCTCTTTTAGTAGCACAACTCTCAGAGTCTTTGTTCACCTGTGCTGTGACCAGGTATTGAACTCAAAACACTTTGGATCAAGTCACGGGATTACTTCAGTCAACGCTTTTATCCACTAGGCAATGTGAACCACCAATGTAAATACTATAAATATTTACAATACCTTATCTCAGAAATATAGACAGGTGACAGTAGTTGTAATTGCTTTTCATAGGCCGGTTTTACTGCCACATTTTTGACACAATCATATAATTTCATCTTCACAATTGACCAGTGATACTACATCAGATTCTGAATGGGATGAGGGTGGCCATTCCCTTACAACGCTATGGACGGTGTGCCATTTGAAGAGGTGTCCAATTATTTGGGAGCAACACTCTCAAAAATGGCACCTGCAACGCAGAAATCCGCACATAGAAAGGGTAGTGAAGATCAACACCACGTTGCGTACCGATTTCAGGCCCTACAAATCGTTAGTCGTATGCATCCTACTCTACATATATGACACACTCATAGCTGGGACAGGGAAATCCCCACACGGAAAAGGTACGGAAGATCAACATCACGTTGTGTACCGATATCCACCTGTACAAATCGTTAGTCGTCTCCACCTTACTCTACATATGTGACACACTCATGGCTGAGACAGAGAAGAAGATCAAATCGTTCGAGAAACTCGTCTATATTTCCTAATAGGAGCACAAAAACAACGTCTGTACGGAGCAGTCAAAAGCCTCTTCAGTCGAGTCAGTAATTTATGAGCGACTGTTCGGTTGAACTCTCTTCCTACGGACGGGAGGAACCCGAAGGAGGCTACGCCGAAGTGCGGAGTCTCCTTCGGGGAGGTAGACCGGCCCTGAACCCATTTATACGGGTTCAATGGGCATATTTTTGGCCAAGCCCACGAACTCGGAATGCTCACGTTAAAAAGGCCTTGTGACACATGACACCCTCGTGGGGGCGGGCGGTGACTGAATATCGTCAAAAGTCTCTTCGCCCCACAAGAATCTCTTCTCGCTACTATGCAAGGCCACCATACAAAGCACTACTCAAGGCGGACACAAGTTGTAGAGACAACGTAAAAGCTTGTCAGAGAACATCAAAGAGTGGATGGATATGACGATGCTGGAACTTCTGAGAGCCAATACCAACAGTTCATCCTAGAGAAGGTTGTCTGTTTTTTTTATTTTCTGCCCTTAGGTCTATCCAATGTCATATCAGCTCCTTATGGATCAAATAGTGTCGAAATTTAACTTTTTAAGGAGCCGTGATGTAATAAAAATTTGATATATATCTTATTATGCTTTCTCAATTCAATACCTGGTAGATGATACTGAGCTTTTGTAAACATACAAGTTTGTGTGGACATGATTACTACAGGCGGTGATATATCTGTGTTTTAGGTTGTAGCTTTGAAGTTTTATGTTGAAATACAGTTTGATTTCTTTAATAAATTTACGATGTTTTATGGATTCATATCATGAAAGCGTTCTTTCATGATATGAATCCATAAAACATTTCATGATATAGTTGGTTAATTGATTATGTTTACTTACATCACACTCTAATGCTAAAATGTAAATAATTTTAAAAAAAATTATTGTTTCAACTAAATATATTTAGAAAACAATTGTATATATGCCTTCAATTACAGATAAAATTGTTGATCATTTTGCTATGGAATGTATTGTTAGGAATTAAACTATTAAATGTATATCTGGGCATTTTTACTTTAAAATGTATGGTTGGTTATTTTACGATATATATATATATATATATATATATATATATATATATATATATATAGCAGTAGAGCCCGGCGTTGCCCGGGGATGTAACAATAAGAGATAGATCAAGTATCGATCATCATAAAGTCTGAAAAATAAAATTGAGAAAGATCATTGTTTAAGGTTGACGGACACGCATGTCTTAATTAGTTATTTTTTTTTGTTTTTTTTTACGAATTGGTCAAACCCAAAACTCAAACAAAAACATTTTCAATCGTTATGAGTCTATCGATTGAATTTGAATAGAATTTTATTATAAACAGTTGTTTTGTAAATGGAATTTTTAAAGCATTCTGAATGTAAAAATAAAGAAAAAAGTGTGCAAGACAATAAAAAACACTACATGCCAAAAAAAGTGAAGTTTTTTGAAATCGGTTGAAAAATGTAGGAAATCCGATCCCATATATAAACGAACACACACACACACACACACACACACACACACACACACACACACACACACACACACAAAGAACCTGGGTTTTATAATAAGTATAACTCGATATGAGTTGTCACCCTTTCATTCTGGCGACAGAATCGTGTTTTCAAATTGATTTCGTGCAAAAACAATTGTGTTTTTCCGATTTTTGGCGCTGTCAGAACCACCGCAAGGTAATTTTATGCAGTCCTGTGAACTTTTGTTGAAATCGGTTGAAAAATGTAGGAAATCTGATCCAATATATAAACATACAGACACACACACACACACACACACACACACACACACACAATCTGCGTTTTATAATAAGTAAGATTAGTCATTTAATTATAAATATGTATGGTTGATCATTTAACTATAAATATGTATTGGTCAATTTTTATATAAAACATATTGCTAGTATTTTTCCATAAAACTTATTTTTATACATCCATAGTGTTTTGTTTGGAGGGTCACTATTTTCTCATAGCTGGGACCCTAACAGGTTCTGCCACCCCGGGCAATGGTGAAACTGGGAGCAACAGCAATTAAGATGTTCCATGCTTCTTAAAACCTCCTGATCAGAGGCCTTGCTGCTGGATATAGTTTATTGTCATTCCAAGACTCCCCCCCACCGATTGACGCAGTTAAGGAACTGATGAGGAGGATGCTGAGGAGGATTTCATTATCGTCTCTCCTGGAAAAGTTTTACGCTCAAAGAATTCATGGGTAAACTTCGTTACGCCAGAAGGAATATTCTTTTTGAAATAACAAGGCTAGAACTTGAACGATTCCAGCCGATATCATCACACTCCCGCTTTCTTGCCACATTCTTTTAGCCACTGAGCCATCGATATCGGTTTAGTGCCCATAATCTTATCTACTTTAGCACATAGATTTTAAATTGGACATGCTGACATTTAACGCTGCTGATAGGGTCAAATGCATGTACCATTTTTTGTGATGTAAACGAACACTCGTTGGCACGTTTGCAATGCCAACGAATACACGTTATCACTTTCGTAAATGCTCGTTGTAGTAGAGACTTTGTAATCGCAAATACAACTATAGTACGCCGTTGGAAAAAGCTGTTGCCATCCGTTTTCTAATAATCTCGCACTAATAGTATTTGCTCGATAATACCTGCTCGAATAGTAGCTACCGTATAGGGATCTGAATAGAGAAATAGCGATCTGTATAGTATAGAGGATAGACTAGAAATAGCGATCCGTACATTAATAGAGGATAGAAGGATAGACAAGAAATAGCGATCCGTATAGTAATAGGGTGTAAACTAGAAATAGCGATCCGTATAATAATAGAGGATAGACTAAAAATAGAGATCGTTAGACTTCAGTTCTTTCCTACATATATGCGTTTCCTCTATGGTCACGTGGTCTATTAATTCAATAATGGATCACCTGTGTTTGCTCACTGGCGATCTATGTCCAAACTTTATACTTTATGCCTATATAGCACATTTTTAACGATCAAATTCTTGACCCCTGTTTGACCTAGTGTTCCACTTACCGACATTTTGTGTACATTTTTCTAATTACAGATGCAATTCATTTTTGTTATTGATGTCCATGCAATTTTAATTTTAATTTCGTTGTTTTGTAATGAGTTCAACGTTTTCTATTTGTTCTTTATCTTATCCTCCTGCTAGATCCCGATCGACATTTGATCTACAATTTGATATTTAACTAATAAAACATATAATAAAATAATAAAACATATAATATAATAATAACATATAATATAATAATAAAACATATAAATATTTACACAACGGTTAAAAAAGGGGAAGGACAAATATTACAAGAGAATCAGCAGTCGACATATTACATTTAGACATGGCAAGCATTATTTCTACTTAAAGAGTGAAGGCTGATTGGACTTAATATAAACAGCACCCTCTTTCTGATGTTACGTATAAGTGTATTTTTTGTTTAAATGTTTTCTAAAACGCTGTCGTTACACACATGTTCAGTACATCGTATTCTCAGCATCCTACTGTAGGGACACATTTCTGTTCCTTTACCTTTCTTTCCTAACTATGATAAGATGTCCTAAAATTCACTGCCATTGAAGAGCAGCGATACTACATAACATCGCAGTATATATTATTTGTTTCTAATAAGGTTTCCTTGTTTGTTAATATTTTGCTTAGCTTTAGGAAGGCATCTTTAGGCATCTTAATGCGCCTTTGGATTTCACTGTCGCAATTTCCTTCATCTGCTAAACAACCTCACAGATCTTTAAATTTTAATTATTTGATTTTGGTATCTACAATTTTGTAAATCGTATGTTTCTTTCGTTGACAGCCATCAAACCACAGCAGGTTACTGAGTATGAATCTTATAAAAATAAACATCTTATAAGTGGACTCTGAAGTCAAAACGAAAGTTTATTTCATGCTTGAATACAATCTGCAGTAAAAAAAAAAAAATAATCCGAATGGCAACCTGTAAAGGTCTCTGCTAAGAGATGAGACACACATCATCTGATATATTAAGTGTTGTGCAATCGCAGAACTGGACGTATCGACGTGTGTGAGCAAATATATTGCTCTGTACCTCTTATTGGTCTGAAATATATTTAGCATTGTACTGAAGTTTAAATTCCTAAATAATAGAAATGTTACGATGTCCGCTAAAAGTATTTACGACTAGATATATATATTTTTTATTTGGGTGTTTGCTGCAAAAAAAGATTTGGTATTTGAGCTCTGTTTTTTCTTACCTTTGCAATCTCTTTAGAGCTACTCTGTCATTGTAGAAAATATTCAGATGGATCAACCAGTTTGGATCTTGGACACGCCATGCTACATCAACGGAGTCGAATATCCATCATTTCCTTCGTAATCGAATTTTGTTTTAATTGGTATCATCCCCTGCAAGGCCAAAAGCCACTAAAACGCAAGGAGTTACAGGGTGTGGAAGAATTAGAAACAGAAACATTAATAAGTGGAAAGAGAAAAGAGTAATCAGGAGGACAGTAGATTGACATTGCATTTACATTTTTGCAGATTAAAGTTGGCAGGAAAGCATGGAGCCGAGAGGTAAGTTCCACAAGCGAGAATTATGAGTTAAGAAACTGTTAGCTTAGAATTAACAGCTAAATCTAGCAAACAAATGTGGGAATTGATGAGATCTTGACTCCAGTCTAGTGCTGCAATTAAATGTAAGAAAAAGGCAAGATACCATAGTGAAGAGCTCAACCGAACAATTACCATGTATTTATAGTCAAAACACAGCAAGCTTAAAGAAGTTGAAAAGTGGATAAAGCCGTGCCGCCAGATCAGTACTGATGATATTGCTGATTCTTCTTTGGATCTTATCAAGCAGCTGAAGGTGAATAGCAGGGGTACCTGATCATGCCTCGGTGAGGTGAAATGTTTCAATTTCCTGGAGTTTAGCACCAGTCATTTTGATGGAAGGCAGAGAGGGGTCTCTGTAAGGAAAACGTTCCACGCAGACTACATTTTTCTAAATAACCTCTACTTTGTAGAACAGACTCCCTCCTGGATGCTTCCCTGAAAACTACAATCTTAACGTCATCAAAAAAGGTGTCATTCTTCATATCCCCACCTGATCAAAATAATTTTCACTTCCTATCATATCCCTATCATTTATTTCACACATATTATCCATCTTAAAAATATTTAACTGAAATACTCTACCTTGCGTGGCTCTAGAGGCTTGTGCTCAGTGAAGAATGATATTAAAAACACAAAATATTTCAGTAGGTTAATATTATTAATATCTAAATTATGATGCTATTTTTCCGTGTATAATGTCCGATTTATGTATTTAATGCTAAGTTTAAGTAACTGATCAAGATCGAATATATATATATATATATATATATATATATATATATATATATATATATATTATATATATATACATAAGATTTGTACACTATTTTTATTCTTTGAAGTCGTGGGTGTAAATATAAATATTTTCGTTGTATTCTGCTCGTTTTAAAATTACCACAAATGGCAAAGGATTTAATATGTTAACAAATGTATGTGTCGCATTCAGTTTAGATGTAACTCTCTAGTTATTCATTTATCTATCTGTTGTCCGTTTGTAATTATTTATGAGAGTTTGTTGCAGACATCAGTCATTCTAATCCCCAACAACTTCCGTTGCGTCGTCGTACGCGTGCATACCCGGTGAAGGAGGAAAAAACGAGAAATATATCATACCGTGTCAGCATTTTAATGAAAGGAAATGTTCATTTCAACTTGCCCACATCACGTCACACTCAGCTCCAATCTTCGACTTTTTCCAAACACATCATCTAAAACCCTCCACCTCGCGCCACTTTCCATTCTCCTCATATGATTGGCTTTTGCTTTCCGCATAACTTTCACTTTCACTTTCGTACAACTTTCACTTTCATTTTCACTTTCTTCTGTTAATTCAACTTACATTTTAGTTTCTCGCGCGCTTCGCCTAAACATTTAAAGCGATAAGGTTCATTGTTATCTCTACATATTTTTTTTCTTTGCGAGACAATTTTTCAGTGTCGCTTTTTTATTATCAGTAGAGAATGGGGCCTTATTTCTTGGCTTGCAAATTACCTTTTTTTAAGTCTTTTATGTAACGATCCTCACCATCACCACTATCATCATCATTTATATTATTACTTATGGTTCTCCGTTGTTTGTATATAATTCAATAGATATATTGACATCAACTGAAGATATGGCTAATGCGATTTGCCCAAAGGGCTTCGCTTTCTCCATTTCTCGACCTTCCTTTCAAATTTCTCTCTCTTTCACGTCTCTCTAATTAGCATGGAACAATCCTTTGCGTGCGTGGATATTTATACAATGAGTTTACCGTGGTAGCCTTTCGTTCCTACTTTTCGCCCAATCTTATTTTGTAAATACCATTGTTGTTGTTGTTGTAACTGGCATTGGCATTAGCATCAGCAGCAGCATCAAGGGCGTATAATTATTTGAAGTGATTTTTATTATATTTTTCCGTTAATATAAATCATTGTACTCTTCCTATGTGTATTTGATGCGTTTGTTCTTTACTTTTGATATAATGTTAATATTGCTACTGTTGACACCAGTAACACAATAATAATAATAATAATAATAATAATAATAATAATAATAATTTTGTTTGTCCCTGCCAATAGTCCCTGAGCTATATACGTACAGTCTTCCAACAAGTAATGGACTATTCCGATTTGATCGTGTGAAAGACAAAAAAGACTTATCAGAGACACTATTTGGCTTCAGTGAGAAAGATAAACTGAAAGTAAAACAGAAAATTGCGCCCAGAAAATATCTTATAAATAATGGATGATTTCATTTTGATAGCGTGGAAATAGAGAAAAGACATATCAGAGACGCTACTTGGCTTCTGTGAGAAAAAGAAAGTTACGCCCTGGCAATGCCTCATAAGTAATGGACTATTTGCTTTTGGTAGCGTAGAAAGTTGGGAAGGACAGATCAGAAACGGTACTTGATTTCAGTGAGAATTTAAAACAAAGATAAAGATAAAAAGAAAGACAAAAGAAGTGTTAACACACTTATATACTTAAAGACCATTTTAGTGGAATGGAAAAATTCAATAATTTCAAATCTTTACATGTGTACTTCTTTACTCAAATAACAAGGAA
>CAHIKZ030004391.1:470000-482500 GCA_903632075.3 Acanthosepion pharaonis | reverse complement strand
TATTTTTTCAAAGCCATTACATTCCCCAAAAAATGGAATGGAAGAAAAAAAAAATTTCCTTTTTCCTTTGGGACCTTTTTTGAAAATTGAAATACATTATGCCTAAAAAGAAATAAAAAAAAAAAAAGAAATAAAGTCTGCTATTTTCAGACCACTCCAAATTAAGACGTTCTTGTTTAGTATGCCGGTATTGTTGGGCAAGCTGGCTTATGTGGATATTTTTTTTGACGACCATATTTTTTACTGAATAAGTTTTTTCTAACTAATAGTTTGTTTAAATTATCTTCAAATAATACGTAACCTGGGCTGGTGCAAACAGCTCGCATGCGGATAGTGAATATCTAAATCAAATACACAGAAAATAGAAAGAGGTAAAAGCGATGGATGTGTTTTTATCGCCGTATTTTTTTTAACCTGTTCAGTGAGCTTGTTCGAAATAACGCAAGAAAGTCTACCAGAATTTATACATGACGTAGACGCCATTTTGCTATTTGCTTGTGAAAAGTAAAATTTAATATATAATTAAAAAAAATATTTCTTTAATTTTTAATTCTAATAATTATATATATGTGTGTGTGTTATTTCAACGGTTTATCAACCCTTTTTTCAAAGATATATATACAGTGTAACCCGGATATAAGAGAGTTGTCGGGACCGGAGAAGAATTATATATATATATATATAAATTCCAAAATTATATCCGGTAGAACTTTCCAGTATATTTATATAAACATTAACACAGGCTCTAATTTGGGACCAGAGAAAAATAAATCTTATATCCGGGTTTATCTTATATCCGGGTATATATTTATATCCATATTATATATATATATATATATTTAAAGATATATATATATATATATATATTTTATAACCTAATTTAATATATTTTAGATTGTACCTGTAAGATAAATAAACGCTTATTGAGCTCTTCTAATGGCGCGTAAAGATTGAACAATTTTTTCACTTTTCATTTGACTTTTTATTTGCTCAAAGCCATTTTATTGCTTTCTTTTAGTAATCATTATGATTCTGGAACGACCTACAGACTTCATTTGCTCAAAGCCATTTGTAATCATTGGTCTGGGAGCGCAGTTGCATACAGATGACAGGTTAATTATTCCTGGACGAGTTTGTTTCCATGCATGACATCCATATGAATAGCTCGATCCAGGCTATTTTATTTAACAGAATTTTATTTGAAATACGCGTTGATGTTCTAACAGCATTTAGTATTGTCGAAGTTTTAATCTTACTGAAAAAATATCTTGGAATATATGGGATTTTTTGTCAAGATTTACAAACTCTACGGTTAATTTATTTTCGCAAAGGAATCAATGAAATTCGAATAAACTGATTTCTTTGGAAAAATACTTTGAAAAATTCCTACTTCACGGTTTAATAATTTCTTTAATTTAATTTAATTTTCTAGGACTTCATGGTAAACAAGTTTTCCTTTTCCTTTTCAACAGCGTAGAATGCATTGCGGCCTCCTGATCCCTTGTCTCGGGGCCCCGTCCGGTCGAGAGGCGGAAAATGGCATGTCTTCTCACTTGATAGTCGAGAGGCATCTCACCGTCCACCGCGTCGTTCTTTCTTCATGAAAGAATTGCCCGTTTCTCACGCGGAGGAAACCGGGACGTCGCAGGAGGAGCCTGCTTCACTTCTCCTCCTTCGTCTCCCGCTTGAAGACCGCGGGGTCGCTTCCCTTATGACCTATGCAACATAGAATTGGCCATGCGTAAATTTTTCCTTCTGGGGCCAAATTCCAGCTTTTTGAAGATTTTGACTTTGAGATTTATTTTTGCGTTTTGTTTTCATTGGTTAACCAGACTTCATGTGAATTTAGTAAATGGTAAGTAATGGTCAGTCATGTACATACAAGCAAAAACTAAAACTATTTCCTCCCTGCAGTGCAACAAAAATTTAATTTCTGAGAATGTGTTGCACTATGACTTGGCCTAAAGTAAAGAACGCTATGAAGAAAACAAAATATTTAGCCAAAACAAATTTTGCCCGAAGTAGCTCGAATACCCGTTCTTTTTTTTTTTTTTTTTTTTTTGCATATACGCCCAAACTTTAATTTAATACATGCTATCATCGAACCAGTCATAACTGTAATGACTGAAAAAGGAATGATTTGGTTATTTCACAGCAAGGTTTCCATACATTCTGAAATAAACGTGTCTTGTGAAGTTTTCTTTTACATAATGGCAGGTAATGGCTATTAATAATGGATTTTATTTCTTTCTTATTAAAGCAAAGATGTTTAAATCCCATATCTTCCGAGATTTTTTCAGTAAGATTAAAAGTTTGAGACATATATATTAAAAACGCAAAAACTGAAATTGTTAGCGTGAATATATTTGTTTTTATATAAAATAAAAACTTAAAAAGAAAAAAATATAAAATTCGTAAAAACATTTTGTCTTGTCGCGTAATTTGTTTATTTGTCTATTTTTTTTTTCATTTAGGGCAAAAATTGGATTGTTTTTGTTTCATTTTTTTTTTTTGCAGACAGATTTTAATTCGCCGCGGAATTATATTTTTAAGACCAGAGCGGCATTTACTCCGCTTGTTTTATAGCTATGTTGTTATTAATTATATATATATATATATATATATATATATATATATATATATATATATATATATATATATATATATACACGCACATTTTACAACCTTTAAATCCTTTTGAGATATGAATTCAATCAAATTTTATTCAAGAAAAAAAAACAATTTTCGATAGTTATTTTAATTTTCATAATTTAATGTTCTTTTTTTTTTTTTTTTTTCCAATGCGGCAAATGAAAGACCCAAAATATATTTTCTTTCATTATTTTTTTAAGGAATGAAAAAATTCAAATAGAAATATGCCTAGTTTTATATATTGGATCAATTATTCTTTTCAAAATATTGTCTTCTTCCTTATGTGCCGTGTCCTTTAAGGGACGTTGGCGATCATAGCACTCCACCATTTCCTGACCTTCGTAGCTCTTAATAAAATTTTGGCTTTTTGTTATTTTGCCTAAACCTTTTTCTCTCATTCATTTATTCGAAGTCATTTTTCATTTATGTGTCGTGTCCCTTTAAGGGCACTGGTGATCATGACCCTCCACGATTTCCTGTCTTTCGTAGCATTTAATTAATTTTGTCTTTACTATTTCTCCTACCCCTTGTTTTGTCATTCATTTATTCAAGTTCATTCTTTATCTATGTTCCGTGTCGCTTCAAATACGTTGTAGCTCATGGCTCTCCACGATTTCCTAATCTTTGTTACACTTAATAGATTTTGTCTTTTTGTTATTTATCCTAAACCTTGTTCTATTATTCATTTATTCAAGCTCATTCTTCATCTATGTGCGTGTCACTTCAGGACGCTGGAAATCATGGCTCTCCACGATTTCCTTTCCTTCGTAGTTCTTAATAAATTTTGGCTTTTTTTTATTTATTCTGAAACTTGATCTCTCATTCATTTATTCAAGTTCATTCTTCATCTATGTGCTGTGTTTTTTTTTCAGATGCTGGGGATCATGGCCCTCCACTATTTCTTGTCTTTCGTAGCTCTTAATAAATTTTGTCTTTTTTGTTTCTCCTAAATCCTGTTCCTCCATTCCTTCTCAAGTTCATTCTTCTCTATGTGCCGTGCCCCTTCAAGACATAGGCGTTCATTGCTCTCCACTATTTCCTGTCATTTGTAGCTCTTAATAAATTTCGTCTTTTTGTTATCTCTCCTAAACCTTGTTCTACCATCCATTTCCTCAATCTCATGTTTCTTCTTTATATGCCGTGTCCCCTCAGAACGTAAGCGATCATGGCCCTCCACAACGTCTCGCTTAACAAATGTTGTCTTTTTGTTATTTCTCCTAAGTCCTGCCATTCATTTACTTAGGCTCAATAAGTATGTCATACGTTGTTTTCCTCTGTTCCTCTTGCCTTCAATCTGTCCTGTGAGTATCAGAATTTCTAAACCCTCTTTCCTCATTATATGCTCCAGATATAGTTTATATATATATATATGAGAGAGAAAGAGATAGATAGATAAATAGAGAGATAGAAACAGACTAAGGTAAGTAGGTATCCTTTCTTGCATTGATCAAAATAATTTTGTTGCGTCTCATCCTTACCTCATTAATTAATCTATTTTCTGATTTGTTGACCAACATCAGGCTGCCAAATTTCTTGTTCTTATTTCAGGACCAGGAACTAGATCATTATTATTAGTAGTAGTAGTTGTAGTGGTAGTAGAAGTTCTAGTAGTATTGTATTGTAATTATTGGTTTCTTGTTTCGTATTATTATTGGTTGTAGCAGTAGCAGCAGCAGTAGTAGTAGTAGTAGTAGTAGTAGTAGTAGTAGTAATTGTATTTGCAAATTTAAAAAATTTCGACCGGCTCCGGACCCGCAATCCTGAACTTTTGAATTCCCAAGTATTCATTACTTCGATTGATTTCGGTGATTTTTTGCGTGATTTTTGGCGACATTTTTTTTTTTTTTTTCTACGAGAACAAATTTTATAAGTTGGAAATAAATTTGGGAATAATCGAAAATAATTGCGACATTCAGTGAAAGTCACCTATGAAATAAAAATAATTGTTTTTTACGGAAAGTAAGGACCTACGTACATCAAATTGTCTTCAAATTAAGTAGCGGCCGAAGAATTTTCCTTTTAAAAAGGTAAGATTAAATATTAATGCAATACTTAAATACAGCAATCAATTTTGACTTCTTCTGTAGTCTATTGTATCTTCTTGTCCCCTACCTATTGTGATGAACGTCCAGTCATAAGCCCTCGCCAGAGATAGCTTAAACTACTAAAATATAATTACATAAGATTATTATAATATATTAAGTGAAAACATATTATTAAACAAAAAGAACGAATACAAAGTACAGTAGTCAACTCGTCAACGGTAGACAGTGATATATAGTTACCTCCACGAGGGTTACATACGGCACAAGGCCAGTTTAACGTGGGATCTCCGATCCCGTAGGCTCGGCCAAAAATAATCCCTCTTTGAACCCGCATAAACAGGTTCAGGGGCAGTCAACCTCCCCGAACGAGACACTGCCCTTCGGGGGGGCCTCGTCCCGGTTCCTCTCCGCCGGAAGGCAGAGAGTTCGAATGTTGAGCTGAAACAGGTCAACTGTAGACAGCTCTGTCAACGGGAGACAGTTCCCTTGAGAGGTATAATTCTCCCCGTATATATAGTAATAGGACGAGTCCATTTAGTCCATAAAGGTAGGTCCCATAACAGTTGTATTATTATTATTATTATTATTATTATTATTATTATTATTTCCTTTCATTTCTGTTTATACATGTTTCCTTTCGTGTCTTAAACCAGTGATCTAAAATCAGACCTGGCTTCAGGATATTATCCACTGATCATGTTTGTACAATAAAAACAGAAAAAGGCAACCTAAGATCACAGAGATATTCCATAGATAAAACCCTTCTTAAAGTGAGAGTTGTACTTGTGAGTACAATGTTTTGCGTTTATCTAAGGCATGGGCTAGAAAATAATACCTTCAGTGAGTCTATAAGAACCTATTCCAATCAACCCGAGTGCTCCAACTACAACTGGAATTTTTGATGTCCTCATATGCCACATTTTGTAGATTTCAACTTCAAGATAATTGTATTCTAATAGAGTTTTGAAGATCCTCAAAAATACATTACAACCTTCAGGGACAATGAAAAAGCATATTCTGTTTTTTGGGCTTTTTTTCATGATTTTCCTGGAGGTTAGTTTTGATTGGTTTCTGTGTTTATGGTACCGTCTCATAAAATTGTTAGAGGTCCTATCTATGTCACCGTGTGTGGAAGAGGTCTCATACCAGTTCCTTTCAGGTTTTGTTCCCTTAAAAGTTGAATAATTACCAGTGCATATATTGGTTCACTCTATCATACCGAGTTTTATATTCAGTGTGAGCTAACACCATGCAATCTGATACAAAATAGTCAATTGCTTCTGGATATTTATCACATGATCTGCATTTCGGATTAACACAACTTTTCACTATGTGTGCTTGGTAATTTCTTGTTGAGAAGTATTGGTCCTTCTATGCAACATGTATAAAACCTTTGGTTTCAGCTTTTAATGCTGCATAACGTAACCTCTGAGAGGTACTGTGTTTGTCGAATTCAACTTGCTTTGTACGGGCAGAGTTTTAAACCATGAAAAGGATTATCTTTCCATCGTTTCTGTATTTGGTAAATTATATTAGCTTTTGCTTTCTTTTTTAGGTTCTTTTCCGCTACAGTATGTGTATTGTGCTTTATATGCTCTTCTTAAACCACTTGAAATTTCCATTTGAATTTGCTAGCTTCCTTTATTACTGAATAAACTTTCTTATTTCTTTCATGTTCTTTAACATACATCATCATCCAGTCTTCTGCAGGTTCCAGATATCTTTGAAGACCGATAGCTGTGCTTTTGTAAAAGAGTTCTAGTTGAACTAATCCTCTGCCTCCTTCGGATCTGGACACATTCAATAATTATTATTAGTAGTAGTAGTAGTAATCGGGTTTTGCTTTTCCTTTTGTCATTTGAGGCTTTCCAAAAATGTCTATTTATATTTTATTTTCGGGAGTTTATAAATTGATTTGGTTATTTTCATCTCAGATAGGGAACAGCACGGCTGGAATCCTAGGAACAATTTTAAACGGCACACGATTTAATCGAATCAAATATAAATCTCTATCCTCCATTTCCCATTCTCTCTTTCCCTCCCTCTCTCTTTCTGTCTGTCTCTCTCGCACTCTTTAAATACCTTTTTGCATCATTTTTTGCAGAGGGGACATCACGCCAGTATCCATCCTTACCGTCAGTGAGTCCATAATATCTAATATCCATCAGCACGTGCCGAAAAGCTAAAAAAAATATTTAATGGAATATTTTTGAAAAAGAAATTATTAAAAAATATAAATAAATTGACTTTGCACTTTTCTTTATTTGTAAAAATATTAGAATTTTCATTTTTATTGGCCGAGAAATTGAGTCACAAAATGAAAAGAAAAAAATGTTATTTATTCGTTTGTGGAACGCTTTTTCTCTTAGTTTTTGTTACTAGAAGTTATAGCCTTTGGCTAGCGTAGATTTTAGAAGTCATTGAATAGAGTGACCTCTGCGTGCTACTTTTAAAAGTAAACTGAAGAAAAATCCACTTGTGAATTAAATCCTATTCTGCCACGCAATGAAGGGAAAGCGAAGGAGATTGTTTGATAAAAAGAGTGTAGAGACAGACAGACAGACAGACAGACAGATAAGCGGAGAGCGGATATGATGGAAAGAAAAAAGCAGAGGAGATGGATGAGAGTGTAAGTTTGATAAAAAGAAAAAAAAAAGACAAGATGAAAATGAGCGAGGGTAACTGACGGGGTGGGGGGAAAATAAAATAAATTATAGAATAATTTATCTATATTTCTGAGATGAACTACTGTAATTAATTACTCTATTTACATTGCTCGGATTTGTGTCCTCATCTTCATTGCCATATTCACAACGTTTGGGCTCTTGTAATCTTCGACCTTCTTCAGAATCCGTCTATATTTCTGAGATGAGGTATTGTAATTATTTACACTATTTACATTTACACTCCGAACGCCGATAAGCGTTTTGCTCTGTATTTACTTAGTGGTCGAAACAGTTGCGACTGGTGCCAATGGTTTATGTTAGAACCTAAGTAAGATTTTGAAGATTAATTAAGTTCCCTGTTTCTTGAAACATATGCAAACATGCAATTCTTTCTAATCAAATAAGAAATCTCCTCACAAAGTAAAAAGACTATTTACATTATTTGGACATCAGTCTTCATCTTTGACGCCATATTTATTACAGCGTTTTCTGAACACATATGGAGAGAAAAGGCAGATCACCGCCCTCATAAACAAAGAACACTATTGGAAAAATCGTAAACTTAAAAAATCAGCATATATGCTGGGCTACAAATATCTCCTGAGCCGACCAAGCATACAAATGAATACAATATGGGAACCAGTAATAAGAAGTTCCAGAGAAAAGCTATGATAACAAAAACAAATTACAATATGATCTATGGTAAAAACATGAAATGATAACAGCAAAAAAAAATTGCAATATGAGCACTGTTAAAAAAGGTTGCTGAAGACATTAGATTTATAATAGCCAGAAATTCATACACAAATGTCCTCAAGGACATATGACACAGTGGATAACAGAGTTGGTTAGATCTAGTTAAGGCAGTGGAGAACTTGTAGAGGGGAATTAACAGGAGATAACTGATAACTGACAATGGCACGTGAAACTAGAACAGTTTACCCCAGTGGTTCAGTTCGACATTCCAACCATCTGAAGAAGGCCGAAAGGTTGTAATAAATATGGCGACCAAGATGAGGACAATATTCCGAATAATATAAATAGTGTACATAATACCTCATCTCATATAGACTCTGAAGGGCCGAAACGTTGAAATAAACAGATGATGACTCTGAAAATGGCCCTCATCTCAGAAACATTGAAGGGCCGAAACGTTGTAATAAATATGGCGACAAAGATAATGTAAATAGGACAATAGACCGAAACGATGAGGACAATAGTCCGAATAATGTAAAATAGTGTACATAATACCTCATCTCAGAAATATAGACAGATACTGAAAGGCCGAAACGTTGTAATAAATATGTCGTTGAACAATAAATAATGTAAATAGTGATAATACCTCATCTCAGATGATACTGAAAGGCCAAACGTTGTAATAAATATGTCAATGTCCGAATAATGTAAATAGTGTACATAATACCTCATCTCAGAAATATAGACAGATACTGAAAGGCCGAAACGTTGTAATAAATATATGGCGACAAAGATGAGGACAATAGTCCGAATAATGTAAATAGTGTACATAATACCTCTCATCTGAAAGGCCGAAACGTTGTGATAAATATGGCGAAAAGATGGGACAATAGTCGAATAATGTAAATAGTGTACATAATACATTGTAAATAAATATGAAAGGCCGAAACGTTGTAATAAATAACAAGATGAGGACAATAGTCCGAATAATGTAAATAGTGTACAATATCATCTCAGAAACATAGAATAATTGTAATAATAAATATGGCGACAAGATGAAAATAGTCCGAATAATGTAAATAATAATACCTCATCTCAGAAATATAGACAGATACTGAGAAACGTTGCAACAAATATGGCGACAAAGATGGACAATGGTCGAACCTCATCTCAGGAACATAGACAGATTTTAAAAAGAAATATGGCGAAAAGATGAGGACAAAAATAATGTAAATAGTGTACATTAATATCATCTCAAATCATGAAAACTAAAGTAAAAAGAGACGTAGATCAATGCCACTCTACCGAAGAATGCTGAGAATAACATGAGGACAGCTGAGGGACGAAGTTTTAAAAGAAATGGAAACAAATTTGACACTTATATTTCAAATCAGAAAAAAGAGTTGAAAGGAGGAAGGACGAACAGAGAAAATTTGATGCTCATTGAAGAAAGATATATCTACTGTGTAAATGGTTGGCAGAACGGAGATTAGGTAAGAGAACAATAACAAAAACATTACTAAAAGGTACGCAAGAAAGGAAGTTGTTGAGAACCATGATCACCTACGACCTTAAGAGACACATAGAAGAAGAGATTTATTCGCGTTTGATTTTATCGTTTCCCTTTTTGTGTTCTTCATATGTTAATGTTTCTGTTTATAATTCTTCCACACCCCATACCCACTTGTGTCTTAGGGGCTTTATTGCCTTGAATGATTTAATATTGATTAAAAACAAAAAGAAAAATAACGTAATGTTTAACGACAGAATAAGAGGAATCGGAGATTCGCGTTCAAATTACGGCCTAGATCCTTATGGTCACTTTCTCAAAATACCCTTCCCCACGTTAGGAACCTCACTCTATTACAGGAACACTGTAAAGAATGACCGTTATGTGAGAGGTATATGTAGGAGATATTTCTGCCGCGCCCTATATATATATATGCGTGCGTGCGTGAGTGAGTGAGTGAGTGTGTGTGTGTGTGTGTGTGTGTGTGTGTAAATGTATATATATTCACTTACCCGCACACACGCACGTAGACACACATACATAAATTATGAAATAGAGTAATATAATGAAATGGACTCTTAATTAAATATTTCTATTTATAAAAATATTAAAATTATTGTCCATTTTATATATAACGTCTTTTGTTTTCGTTAAGATAAGCTTCGAGCAGATATGAGCGTTCGAGAGAATTCATGGGAAATTTGTAGTTTAAAAACTGTAATTTGACCTTGACAGACGCTTCTTCCCTAGCTAAATTGTATAGCAAATCTGGCTATATGACGGTTCCGTGTACAAGTCCATAAATCGAGTTAGCCTTGAGCATGCGATCTCGCAATCCACTATCTGGCGTGTGCTAAGAAGACGTCTACATTTGAAACCTTACAGACTACGCCACGTTCAGGCATTTCCCAAGAACTTGGTCTTTGTGCTTGGCCTGCGAGATCCCCAGACCTCACCATGTTTTTTTTTTCTTGTGTGGATACGTAAAAGATCGAGTTTATGTTCCACCCCGACCCACTAACCTTGAGGAATGACAACATCGATCGCGATATGTTGATATGTGTCTGGGAGGAATATTGCATAACGAAATCGGTTCATTCTTTTTGAATAACCTGTATGGCTTCAAATAAATATAATAATCATAATATCTAAAAGAATTAACGGCAAATTCTGTTTGTCGGTCCGTGTATCTGAAACTCCTCTAACTCGAGCCACACTTGCACTACATAGACATATTATACCTTTTGGGGGGATCCCGGGATTGAAAATCTGTTCCTCATCTGCTGATTGGACATCCAGCATTGAACTTTCTATCCATATGAGGAGGGAACAGATAAAAATTTAAATTTTAAAATAACTGTAAAAAGTTAATGATTTTTAAAGATTTTTTTCTTTTTAATTTCTATTGACTTTAAAGTAACACAAAACTTCATGAATTTAAAAGTTTTTGTTTTAAATTAAGTTTAAATAAGTATAAATTAGAAATTTGAGTTCATAAATTAAAACCGAGTTGTCTCAGTCCTGAGTTGACCCGGCGCTCAGTCAGTGGCGTTGAGTCGGCGGTGTTGAATCGGTGGTGTTGAGTCGGCGGTGTGGAATCGGTAGTACTGAGTCGGCGGTGTGGAGTCGGTAGTATTGAGTCGGCGGTGTGGAGTCGGTGGTATTGGGTTGACGGTGTAGAGTTGTGCATTCCCGATAGTATAGGAAGAGATTAAATTGATTAGAACTCGCATTTCTTCTCCTAACGACGTTTGAAATTATAATTAATGTTCTTCATCACAATCTATTAATCAACAAATTAAACCATGATGTCAACTATGTAACTGACATTTCATACCTTATATCTGGTTGAAAGGTATCTGGAAGCTTCCACGTGACATAATGGTTAGCACGCTTGTCTCGTTCGATCAATTACGACTGATTATCGAGTTGGATTCTCAGTATATACACCGCAATTTTGGGCTTTTGCCACATCTAAGTTACGTTTCGAAAATTATTCAGCAATTAAACGTGATGTAATGGTTACAAAACTTGTCTTGTTAGAATAATTACGACTGAGTATTGAATTCGATCCTCACTAGGTGCCCTACACTTTTGGATTTGTGCCACATCTAAGCTAGGCTTAGAAATTTGAATTAAGCGCTTAGACGTGGTGTAATGGTTTTTAAGCTTGTCTTGCCAGATCAATTCCGACTGAGTAGTGAGTTCGGTCCTCACTGGGTGTTCCATTACATTCGGTCATATTTAAGCTACGCTTTATAATCGGTTTTTATTTAAACTGTTATAAATGCAACCATCAACAGTGGAGACATTAATTTGATAATCACAAGGTGACACGATATGTGACGCTAGCAGATCGGGTTGACATCCGCATACTTAGAGTTCTTTATTTGCCTCCGATACAACACGGAGAAAGATCGTAAAAAACGATCATAGGCGCATGCGCAGATAAATATCATATTTATTTACAACCCGGAAACATTCTCGAACACTTTTGCTCCGTGTGATTTGACACAAATGGCTTCCCGCAGATATTAAATAAGAAAATTCTTTTCGTAAACGTAATTGAAATATTTTATTTCGTAAATAAATAATTAACCGTCAATATTAAAGTATATTTTAACCTTACATATTTAACTGTTTGATATTATATAATTTTTTTATTTATAAAATATGACCATTTATTTTTATTTAAATATTTGGAAATATGTTACGAAAGATTTCCAAACCTATATGTCTATTGTTAAATTCGACTTCAATCTTAAATTCTGTAATTAATGTTTAATCCTATTTGCTACTGAAGTTTACGAAGCCAGGGATATTTTAGCATTAAACACGACTTTATTACTTAAAATCATCATTACTTGCTTTATTACTCAATTATTTTATTAGATTAGATAAGGCGAAACCATTTTTTTAATAATTGTAACC